>MU158748.1:642406-677058 GCA_015888305.1 Antheraea pernyi | reverse complement strand
ATATGACCACTCCACCGAAGCTGTCGACGAATTAAATAGGCTTCAATGCCACCAACATTGGCTCGTCGCAAAACTTCAGTATTTCGCAATTTGTATTTTTCCTTACGTTTGTATTGTATGTGTTAAATAATTACGAAACCAATTATCATAAACTTCACGAAGGTGAATATGACTAAATAACTTTGTACGTTGACCATCAGTCGAGCAAAAAACAACACCGTTCCAAAGTCACGGCATTTAAATACAATACAGTTCTCACTTTCTGTGTGACGAAATAACATTATTAATCATTCACTAATTACTAACGAAGCACGCTATCTCGATACCGATTGAACTCGGGCGGCATTCAAATCGATTGTTCTGTTGCAAACAAATGTTACGCCAACCCGTTTGCCTTTCAATAACTCTTTATGTTTGTCATAATCAAATACAGCAAAGACTATGTGTGAAATATTTAGAAAGAAATAAATGGTTTATTGTTGGAACCAGATAGCAATTAAATTAAACAAAAAAAAATTAAATACATGTGAATAAAAAAAATGCCCAGAAATTGGCAAACCCATTCAGCGTATATGTTACAGTATATCAGTACTACAGCGGTGATTTTCGATGAGAGCCCAGATGATACGGACGTTTGGTCGGTCATCTTAAATGTAACAAAATTAAAAAGAATATATCTTTAAGTTACAAACAACAACACATACACAAAACTATTTTTTTAAATATCAACTTAGTTAATTGTTAAATATAAATAAACCGGTGTATACGATAAAATGTACGTTGAATTAATATTAAAATGGTGAATGAAATACTAGATCATTAATACATTTATAAAGAATAACAACTACCTACAGTCATATCGAAAAATATTCCGGTGAAACGTACTAATATTGCGTCCTAAATGCAATGGAAAAACATTATTTGTTCCCAATTTATATAAATGCATGTATTGTTTATAATATAATATATAAAATAATAACTGACTGGCATATCAACCCAAAACCCAAATGACTGGGGCTAAAGCCTTGAAAAGCCTTTTACACTGTAGGTTGGTGCTAAGGAAGAATCTTTGGAAATTCAATCTCTGAGGTAGTAAACAAGATAGTGTAAGCTTATAAGATTGTAAGACGTCATTTTTCCGTCAGTCAGTCCGTTATTATTTTATATATGGATATTAAATAATGAGATAAAATTAATGATTGTATAGTGAATGCGTGCGAAACCACAGGAAACTGTAAGTACATACATAAATATAAAACGTTCGAAAAAAAAATCGAATTCATCGTCAAAGCTGTGTAGTTTAAAAGATAGGAGTAAGTAACTTGTTAAGTACACACAAACAGACGCGGATATCGATTTTGTGACTATTTTTTGACAAATATTGTCCCATGCTGTATTTGTATGTATGAAATAGTAATAATATACATATAAATCGCCAAGTATATACAAAATAACTCGGGACGAAAGTATTGTCATAAATAAAGTTTAGACGTAGGACCGAGTCTCAGGCAGAATAGTTGTCAAAGTTATTTTCAATATATATAAAAATCAATTGCTGTTCGTTAGTCTCGCTAAAACTCGAGAACGGCTGGGCTGATTTAGCTGATTTTAGTTTTGAAACGTTTGTCGTAGTCCAAGGAAGGTTTAAACGGATGATTACTTCGATTAATACAAATAAAAATAAACATGAAAATAATCGTTTAAATTTTTTCATACAAAACGACAATTTCACAGTATCCATTCCATCCAATTAATAGCCATTCTAGCCAAGAGAGAGTTTTCATATCGTTAAGATAGGTGATATGAAGTACACCGGGTCATGTAGTTTTTATTAACAAAGTAAATAATTTCATCAAATTACAAACTGAAGTCGCAGCAATATACTAATTAGTACCGATAGCAACATTGACGCCTCTAAACGCCTTCTCAATGCTTCAATTTAACCTTTATTTGATACTGATTTTACCAACGATTTCCGTCGTGGACCCGAGGACTAGAATAAAATGTACTGCATAAATTAATCGAAAAATTTGGTTTTAAAAGATAACAGAATTCTCTTGTACGGTAGTTCGTATACTCGTATAGATTTCATAAATATATAAAGTTAATTTTCGACTCAAATAAATGTCATATGAAAATTGATTCTTGTTCAGTGCATATATAATTCAGTATGCGTTGACGCTTACTCAACATTCGGCATTTTACCACGAGTGATGTCACCATACATGTGTATTTATCATAAGCTTTCGCAATGAATCATTCTATTTTGATAGATTTCACAAACAGTAATCTTATAAAAGAATACACCTAGTGATTTATAACGCGCAGACAAAACTACTGGAGTTAGGGTCGTAATAATTTGAAATGTTTTTTTTTTTGGAAATTCAACCCATAGGGTGTGATAAAGAGGATGTTTTTTTTAATGAATCCGACATTTGTCCGTTAGTGAGTTAATCTGTTAGTTATTCTTTTAAATTATATATAGGTATAAAGTCGAATATAGCTATATATACCTAGTCTTGCCATAAATACTGACACAAAGAAAAAAACAGGACAGAATTTCTTCGAATTCTTTCCGTTACTGCTTTGACCACCTTTTTCGTACGAACACTACGTGGATGGCCAGATCTTTTTCTGTCACAAACAGAGGAGGTCTCATTGTACCTGTTAATATCCCGGTACACAAACATTTTACTAATACCAAGCGTATGGAGAGTTTTAAATATTGCATTTGGCTCCATACCTACTTTGTCTAATGCAATCATAGTGATTCGGTTCTCTTTATCACCCCACTCCATTTTAATATCGCAAAATATTGTACAATGAATAATCATATAAAAATTAAAATATTTTGTTTATTTTTAATTGTAACAGTATTTATGCCCAGATTAAGTATATAAAAATAATGTTGGATTTTTATACTTTATAGGATTTAGCGTTCGACCACATTCTTATCCGATGTTAGCTAGCTACGTGGTCTTTGATGGTAAATACGCCAAACTTAGATGGGCTTAAGTACAACTGCCATAACACATCAACAAGTGCTTGGCGACCGATGGTCCCGCGAACGAAAGAACGAACAAATCAAATTAAAAATATTCAGTTTAGGCCCTAATAAGGCACTTATGAAAGTCAAAACTACCACTAAATTGCGAAAACGATTTTTCTTAGACATATGCGCTATTATTACAAAAAAGTTAAATACATATTGAATACTTGCTTTAAAAAGGTCTCGAATTAAAAGCACAGTGGTCACTGAATGTTCACCATCTACGTTAGGTTAGACTTGCAAAAAAGGATAACGCGAACTTACCTCGGGCGAGCGTGGTGCATATAATTCGAAACCCTTTTAAAGCAAGTATTCAATACGTATTTAACTTTATTTTAATAACACAGACAGTATTACGGATTGTTGTTTTATAAAACTAAAAGTAATGAATGTTCTTGCTACAATTTTATTCCTTTATTTTCAAACCGTTCACGCAGCGTACGCCATTTTATAGAATCTTTGCCGATTTTAATTACGTTGATTGTGATTAATTATTGAAAATATATATTTACCAAAATAAAACGTATAGCATTCAGGGCTAATATATATATTTAACAGTGAAAGCATTTTAAAAATACGTTCAGTAATACCAGAGATTACCTCAAACATCCAAACTCACAAACGGTACCTCTTTACAATATTTAGTATAGAATCATAGATTAGGATAATATTGACTATTGTGATCCTACTGTCGAATAAGGCCTCGCTTAATCCCCACACTAATCCACGAAATCTATAATTTCCACCTACATAACGGTGCTTTAAGAATATTTCTCACGCGTTCAGGTTATTTCCCTCACGATATTACGCTTCATTGTCAGCCAATAGTGTTAAAAATTATACAAACAAGTCTCCGTGAATTTTGAAAAGTTCAGCTTTATTTATCGAGGCCTGATGAATGAATTAACATCGATTAATGTATATATATTAGCCATATAATAAAACAATTAAGACCTCAGCTGATTTTTTAAAACCCAGATCTCAAAATGGCGGCAAATGTTTTTAAATATCCAGCCTATTTAAAAAAAATAGTTTTGAATTACATAACTTCCTATTGTTTCAGTTTTCCAAATGTTGTAATAAATACGGTATTTTATTTAACTTATGTTGCCAATAGTTTGTTGATCAGATATTATTAAAAAAAATTAGAATCTACAAAGTTGTTTTTGTGAAAATTTACACTTCTTATGTTCCCTTAACTTTATTCCAGTGGAAAACTGGAAAGTAAATTGCGAAAATCAGGCCGCCAGGCAAATAGCGTTGTCAGTTCGAAAGAAAAAATAACCCTCTTTATGGATTACTGAATCCCGTGGCCATTAAAAAAATAACAATGAATCTAGAACCATCTACATAAAATTACGTATCTATGGCCAGTCTTATGCCGCTACGTTCAGTAGTTTTGATATGTTTGAGCCTCAAACATTGTAATTTCATTATCTTTATGTATAGACTAATATTTTTATCACAAATTTGATTTCTGGAATATTAACTGGGGTTTTCTTGCTAAAAGTAGTAATTATGGTGGCTTCATAAAGAGGTATGCACAGACGTTGTAATTGACTTGATCAGACGACCGCCCTTGACTGTCGCGAGATCGTCGACTCGTGTTTTGGCAGAGGCTAAAATTAGTTTTGTATCGGAACATACACTCCCGTCATATAGGTAATCATATAATGTTCTGATACGAGTATAACCGGTTTCTGGATATACGCAACAGCTAAATATTATACCACAAATTACATATATACTTTATTGTATGTAAATTATATCAAACTCAAAAACGTTTATATAAATGCATGTGTTTTTTTAACACGCGAGTTATGTCCATTTGTTAAGTGGAAAATAGCCCAAAATTAAAATGTATTATGAAATAAACTTTAAGAAAAATCCTATTGCTAAGTTATAAGTTCTAGCCTCATTAACCCTTGAACAGTCCGAAAGCATAAGGGCTTAAGTTCCATATAAACGAATGTAAGCTTTATGTTGCACTGGTTAACAGACTGTTGGCAGTGTGAATTTTAAAAGAAATACCGTATGTATTACAAAATTTAAAACACTTGAACAATAACGAATTATGTAATGTTATAATTTTAATTGGCTAGATATTTAAAAACGTAATCGCCATATATAAAACAAAGTAGAAAAAATATGTAACATTCATTTTCAGCATGAACAAAATCATTGTCATTATTAGGTATGCTTGTACAATTATTTCCATAGTACGATATTGCTAACCTTGACTATAAAAGTATTTCGCTGAAGATTTCTTATATAGTTCGAAATATTTTCGATAAAATTAAGCATTATGTTTTCTTTACATTTTTTATAAAAATATTTATAGATAATAAATTAGATATTTAAGGAAACCTACAACTCATTCAAATAAAATGCATATTCTCATAAAACTACCATAGAACAATTTTCTCGAGAATAAAGTCATTGATATTACTAGTAGATACTACAATAAGTTTCAAATCTAGACTTTCAATCGTTTTTTTTTATATAAATGTTAAGAAGAAGTAAGTGATAGAACGTTATGTATTTAGTATTCGCTCGTACCAATCAAATTAGTTTACGACAAAGATTTAAAAAGGTTGTCACTTGGAAGAAGATTAAATTTTCATACAATTATCAAAAAGGGATCAAAATATTGTTCACAATAAGGGACAACTAATTGTATTATAAAATACATTGCGATGTATGGCTATTCAATGTGAAATACTTAGTTTTATTAACTCGTCCCCAAAGCAATGTATTTTTAGCGCGAAGTCCTCGTACGTAAATAAATAGCTTATTAAGTTCAATTGCAGTATGTTTGGTAGATGTTATCAAAATACCGCGGTGCAGAGAGCGTACCGTTCGTGACTACAATGCTATATCAACAGTGTCGTGAAAGCGAATGCCTTTTGTGGGAAACTGAGTTGATACATTTTACACGCGGATTTCGTAACATACGAAAATTTCGTAGAAGAGGATATAAGTATTTAAATGTTATTTACAATACACACAAGTATCAGACTTTTGACTTGGCACGTCGGGAAGAAGACCGATACAGTCGGTTAGTTTCGGTTTCGTATAGCTTCATCTTTGTTTATAGCTTTACGCTGTGCGATAGAGAGAACGCTATACAAAACCGAGGCAAGCCGATCTTAGCCGGACATCTTACTCTTCTCCCCGACGTACCAAATCAAATGACGGAACTGTCTTAACAGAGAATAGATCGTATATTATTTTATCCAAGGTTTATTTTTACTTCAAACTGGTCATCATTTTTCCGCTTTCGTGACGGTCGTTTCGTCTTATAGGAAAGTGTCATATTATTTTTACGCGTCTTATTATTTTAAGAGTAACTTATAACTGTTTAGAGCCAACCACAAATGGATCACAGTCCTGAGAGTCATAGGTTGCTACTGCTAAGGATTTCTTTGTTTTGTCCGCCAGCATTTAAATATGCGTAAATTCGGAAATTTCGTTGGACATTTTTAAATACGGACGTGGAAACATCAATTTGATAGTTCACCAATCAACCAAAATGGGTTATCTAATTAAAATTTTGAGATATATATATATATTTTCATTAATATTTCACATGGTATTTCTGGTGATTCTGATGATCAACTATGAAATTTATTACAGTGACTAATATTGAACACATTATCATGTAAAATGTTCGCAAATTCACAGTTTATAGAGAGGTAATACCTCTTTTTCTATTTTTATATACATGGGGAGATCTCTAACAGATACCCATCCCGTCGGGCAGCTGAGGATGGGTTATGTCCGATTTGCACTAAAACCCCATGGTGCCTTATATATACTTTTTACCATATACTTTTTAGGTGGGGGAGCAGGGACTAACGGCCGGCACTGCGTCTGCTCTCCCGACAAGTATAAGCCCTTCAAAAGGCCCTGACTGCGGTCTGAGGGGTGCAAGATGGTAGACCCCTCAAAGGGGGCACTCTCCTGGTAACACCCACTGGTGTTAGACCCCCCTGACGAATTGTGGGAGTCGCATCGGCACAATGCACCTCCACATGGGCCTGTGTAGTTTAAACCTACCCATCGCCACCGTGTGGTTCGTCGACGTACTTCTGGATTTCCACTATTGTATGGTCTATTCAAGTCATTGAATTGGTAAATAAACGGAACCAAATATTGATGCAGTCACAAAACGATGCCTGTTTAATCATTTGAATGTTGAAGCGAGTATCGCTGATTCTATTGGAGGCCACAAACATGTTGTTTTTACCAAACAAATTTGTTCTAATTAATCTGAACGTAAATATCGAATTAACTTGTTCGAAATGCTGATTGGATATTCTTTTTTGCTGAATTACTAATAAACAATGTGGGTTACAGTAAAACGTTTATAGCGAAGTAATCTTACTTACGTTGTTAAAACTGTTTATTCAGTAACTTGACATTATTTTGAATAATTCGTAATAAACAATTTATTTTGGCTTTGAAATAAGTGACTTTTAATATATATAATTTATTATTTGTAAATCACCACAAAGGCGTGGAACAAATTCAAATATTATAAAGCTCGAGTTTGTACTCAAATCAGTAAATGTTTTCTGTATAGTCTATTTATTGAGAAATGTTCTAGGCTATCAAACATCACGTTATTTTATTAAAGAAATTATAATGCAAAATGAAAGTGCGAAAGTACACTGAGTAAAAAAGGGAGCTGAGAAGAACCGAACTGTTAATGCCTATATTAGCGAGGTAACATGCGACGCGTTATGTGTTCCGTAAGTAGAACTTTTGATTTATACGGAGTTCATATACGCTCACCTAACTATTTGGTATTTTAATTTTTGAAGAGAAAACTTCTTTGAGCGGTATTTTTTTTGGCAGGATAGCGGCCTGTGTACATTTAATATATATATGTATATATATATATATATATATTGTATTGTATTTTGGGGTGTAAGGAGTGTCGAATAACCCAAGACAACCTCACCTGCACGTGGTACACCCTGCTGAATAACGAAAGAGGCAATGGCGAAAGCGGGGTGGTAGGGTTTTACAGTCGGACTGGGTCGCAACCACCATGTATATGGCGAAAAAGCCCGTTATAGTGTTTCGCTTCTGCGGGTCGCGTTTCGGGATCAGCCTGTGCATATCCAGCTTTTCGCAGGCCGGCATGACAGCGGCGACCGGCGATGGATAGATTCTCTCTCGGTGGTCGCCATTGTATTTGGATTGTACTGTGCTTACCATCAGGCATAGTGGAGACACTGTGCAGCCCATTAGCTTTGGTTAATTCATAAACTGTATATAATTATTGCTCAGAGTGCCAATAGATATGAAAACCAGACTAATGTTAATAATTAAAATATAGAAAATATGAACTTTAAATAATTTACACTATAATTAATTTAAAAATTCAAACGACAACATAGTTATTCCATTGTTTTGACTTTTCACTTCTATTGACAGTCCTTATGACTGTCTCGACTATATTTGAAATTAAACGCGACTAAAATCTCCGAATACATTTAGTATTTCAACAAAAAAATAACACATAAAAGTTACTTATATATTGATTTTTTTGCCAGGTATCGAATTAATTCCATAGATTCTTTAGTAACTTGATATATGTGTACCCATCATAAATAGAAGTGCAAGCAGACTACGGTAGCGTCCTTGAGCGAAAATGCGGTTAGGGTGGTTACGAGTTGGCATGCAACCTACAATTTACCTCTACAGGTTTTGTGGCTGACGTGTTGAATAGTTTTAACAATTAATTTTATTAATATAATTAAAACTATGCGCGTTCAACATTTTAGCGTATGTGTATTGCATAAATAAAATAGTAATTGAGAGCTACTATTAGTACTTTTAAATAGTATTATTCATTTTTTTTTTACATTACTGTTTAACCCCTGTTTTTAGTCCGTATGGAAACGCATATTGACATGTCTATGGCAACATTAAAGTATAAGATTTTTTATCTGTGTAATTTCTCTTGTCGCGAATAAATGAAGGAAGAAAGACGTGTTGTGTTTGCTTTGTGATTTTCAAGTGACGAGCATCGTAACAGGGAAACAATATTCTACTTATTTACATTTTAACAGATACAGCTATAGCTATGTAAAGCAAAACTTTATTACATATAAAAAGAAAAAAGGAAAACATACATGAAATTAATATTACTACTAAAGAATCAAACTCTACAGTCATTCCAGCTTCTTATAAAAGATCTTGAAAATGGCACACAATTCTCTCTACTCATCAACACTCAACACGTCGACTAGCGGGAACTGCACCAGGACTTTATTTTAAGACGAAGTTTTCTATTAAGGAGTGAGTTGAGTTGTCCTACATTATGACATATACTGGTATACTGAGTAATTAATGCAGACGTCCAACTACATCATTATTTGCAAATACATATTCTATTAATACAGTCGACATTACTTCTTATGATCACAGCACCGCTGGTTCATAATAACGCTAGCAAACAAGCGAGTTGAATTCTAACATATCCAGCAAAATTTTTGTGTGATATAAGTAGGGGTAGTAACCTAGTTTTTCTTCAAATAATATATTATATATTGACTGAACTGACTTGAAATAATATATTGACTGCACCCGTCCATACATAAATGTAACTCAGTCTATTTTTTTTTTAAATTAACGAACTCGTATTTGAATGCAACGTTCGAAATTTGCATTTGCAACTTTGCAAAATTTGCATTTGCGTTGTCAAAATTTGAAAGTAGTCTTCGAAAGTAAACATTCGCAGATTTAATATTTTGGAGCAACGACAATTTATATCTTTATTTACAAAATTTCGGTGTCAGTGTTTTCGTATCTCCTTTCCTGAATAGTTTGAACGATTTTTTTTGTACTTCTTAGATATAGTTAGCCGGGTGGTGGAGTTATTGTCGAGATTAAACAATGACAATCTCATAGAAGCACCTTATTATATATAGGGTGTCATAATTTAAAGGTACATTAATTGTATTACTGTATTTATAGGTGGTCTTTTTCTGTCACTTTTTTTTAGGGTCACGCTAATTTTCGAAAATTATAAGTCCATAATGTTTTTACGAACTCTAACACAGCGACAAACCACTGTGCGACGCGGTAACTGTTCAAGAAAGATAGATTAGATTTTGTATTTGAATAACTTTGACCTACTAAAAAAAAAAAATTGTAAAGGTTACCAAGGCTGTTTTTGTCATTTATTTTCAAACTCTTTCATTTTTTGCAGTTTTTATGGCAATTTTTCTTTATTTTCGAAAACCCCCTTAACTTCGTGCCCCGCGTGCATCCTCAAAAAATGCCAGTATAATAGTATCGCGAGAAATTAAAATCTACTTGATGATTAAAAAAATGAATAATTTTTCTATTGACATAGTGGCTGAGTTAGTAGATATGTTCATAAACTAAATAATTTATCAAAAGAGTAATGAACGGTAGAGGGCGTGGAGCGGTGGCGTGAGAAAGTGGCAACAGCTATTGTCCTTTGACAATGGATTAACTGGACTATATCGACTAGAAGCGAAAGTTTTGTACTAAAATTATAATAGCTATTATTGTGCTACATAATTGTACGTAGTGATAACTGCATTAATAATAAAAATTAATACAAATCTTTTATCCAATAGTATGTTATTTACATTTCAAACATGTGTTTCTTCTTTACAGGTAAGTCATGTATATCAGCGAGTCAACAGACTGCCGTACGTCGTACGTAAGAATTATTCCTTCTTGTCTAACTTTCACATATTGTATAATTTTCCATTCTTAATATCATGACTAACCGTTATTTGTTTTAGTTGTCGTAGTTGATATGATTCATATACTCCAAATAATTATTAAGTGAAGTTCAAGAGTAAAAATGATCTACGGGAAGCGATAGTCTAGCGTGCAACATTATCGTCCACATTGGGCTACAAATTTACAATGCTAAAAGCAATATACAGTTGCAATATATCCTTAAGCGTCAAAGTCATATATAAAAATGAGTAAATTCTTGCTTGTTTATTTATTATCTATAAAATGATCACATTTGTGATCTATTGGCTGTTTGGATAACAAAAATGCTCCAGTCGAAAATTTGTACCTAAAGACCTATTAAAAGTATTTATGCGATTACATTTAAGAATTTTTCTTACCTTGCACGTTTACAAACTTAAGTCCTACTACGTGGAACGTGTAAAGAATTTAAGCAGTCGAGGAGAAATGGTTATTATTCTGGTATATTGCCTTTTATTAGTGATGGATATTAATACTGACAAACCTATTAATATTTCAAACAAGAATAAGAATCATTCTCGTTACTGCTTATAACAAAAGATAGAACAACTGTTGCAAACTATACAGTCAGTTATTTAAGAGCTAATGAAGATTTACTAGTAAATCCTTTGTCAAGCGTTGACGCTGCTTTAGGATAACATCGGTCTTAATAATTTCTCATAATAATTACTTCCAATTATTTGCAATAAAAATGTAAATAAAAATAGTTTATCAAAGCATATTGGCATCATTATCGCTCACATAATGATCCATCGGAACACTAATGATTATACATGATATGCACATAAACATAAATTTTATAAAGAAAAACCTGCTTCAAATGTTCTTGGGATTTATTATCCGACAGATACTATCATGTGTATTTATTAATTATCAGATATTTCCAGTGAAGGGATTAATTATAAGTTTATGTAATGCGTTAACAAAGTTGCTGTTGGCCATACTTCAAATTAGGACGCTAAACAAAGGCCCTTTAGTATCTCTGACATATATGGTAATAATTAATAACAAACATTAATTAAGCTATATATCAATAATTAATTGTTATGTTACTTTACAAGAGCAGACATTATAAGCCGTTATCAATTATTCTGCTGTTCAGTAATTTACGGTTTCGTATCGTATTGAAATTTATAGCGAAATCATACAAACGTATTAATTATAGCATAAGCATTGATATATAAAAACCCAAGATGCACAGTCTCGAATAAAAGTAACGCTCAATACCGTCCCCAAAAACTCACCGATATACCTCAGTAGTTATAACTAAAACTCATGTTTTAGCAAATTCAACCTTACGCATATTATCTAAAGTTGTTTTTACAAAGCAGTGTATATAAAGTCCAAAGACGCGAGTGACGAGAGACTATTTAAAATGAGCTCAGAATTCTCAATTGTGCACTCATTTTATGCGGACGGGTTTGAGACGTTGACTGTGCGTCTTGGTTTTTTTTTTTTCGAACTGACTCCGCTATTCACCAAGCACGGTCTTAACAGCTTCACCGGACTACCTGTGCATCTTGGGTTTTTATATATCAATGAGCATAACGCTTACTTTTTCGCAAGTTGTGATTGTTTGTTTTAGGGTACTTTTTATTCAGAAGTAAAAATGCTGTTCCTGAGGAATAGTTCAAAACTACATTTACGCGAGCAAAAGCTAGTTTTCACCAATAATAGCAGCCAACAGAAAATCAACAGCAGAATAATGATGTCTTCAATAATTTATTATTCGTTGCGTTGAAATAACCCATTACATTATTAGTTATTGCAATAATGATCCCCTCTAAGTATTGGTATACATAATTGCACGTTAAAAGCATAAGGGTTTTGTTTATAAGAATTTTGAGTCAGTTCATCGCACTGCTCTGGTAGGGATATTAAAACACACACTAAACAAGGTATATGACAGTGAAAGCTGCACAAAAAATATATTAAATGGTGAAGCGATTGCAGAGGTATTAGGAACACCGTTACGCGTCGATCAATAGTTAACTGTTAAAGTTATCACGATTTTGTATTGTCGAAAGTTCGTGATACTTTCCGTTTGCGATTTTCCTTTTGCGTCGTCACGGCTTCGTTTAAACGGGGGAGAACTGAATAAGGAAAATCTGCGTTCGCACTAGACTTAGTTTTAGTTTTAGATTATTTACGAGCGATTAAGTAACGTAAAGCGATAATGGCTTAATTGATAGCGTATTCGGGCATAGTGTCGATGAACGTAGATTCGAATCCTATCAACTGAGTTGGAGATTTCGGGGAAGGAATACATCATGACGAAACCATGGCATGGGGTAGGGCTTTTTCTAAATCCGCCTGGCAAAGTTGATAATCTGCCGCCAAGCACTTGAGAGCCATTCCCCATCGGTTTAACGTATTTACGATCTTTGGTCACACCGTAATTTAACATGAAATGAGGTCATGGTCAAATGTTAATCTATACAATATAAAAAAGCTACAATTCAACAAGCTGATCAACCTGTATTACGTGTAGATAAATCGAATTACGATAAGGAGACGATATTAGAAGCTTTCATCGCTTCAGTGGCTAAATGAGTATCTTTTCTTTAAACTAACCATAAATAAATATGTGGCCCAAATAGGTAATCGCTAAACCATTGAATACACCACGTGAAAAATAATTAATGATGTTGGTGTAAAATAAAGATATTTTTTCTTACCTTAATCAATCACTGTGGAGAAATTCCAAAAGAGAAGGTTAATGGAAATTATGCAGAACTAACCACTTCCAGTAGCTATTTAGAACATTAGCTTATTGATGCCAATTTGCATAATTCGATAGTATAATTATTGTAATAGATGCCAATGAGCTACGAATATATAAATATTTACTTTTTTACATATAGATAGGATACGAATTCTCGAAAATGCATCTCTTTGAATGTTTGAACGAAGTTTCTCTGGCTAAATGATGGTAGCTTGGTAATTCATTGAAAGGGCTATTCCGATCATTTACGATCTCAACGACCTAAATAACAATAAATCGTAATATCGCTCGCTGTCTGGAGAAAGGTAGGTCTTGCCCTGAATAATACGTATAAATGATGTCTCTGATTGTTTACATTGTTGTATTTGGTGTAACGTTAACAATTAACTATATTAATAAAGTTTTATTGTAGTTCCAAAGTACAAATCTCTTTTGTTTTTTACTAGCAGCGTTCCTCGGTTTCACTCGCGAAATATTTGAAATTATGATCGAATCATTTAGGAAAATTGCAACAAACTAGAGACTGTCACGTGCTTACGACTTATAACATAAAAGTAATGTTTAACATTTTTGTCTGTCTTTTTGTTCCGGCTCAAAAACGAAACTATTTCGACTGCACATTCATCGGTCTGATGTTATAAGGAGTAACGGGGTTTACAGTTTAGAGAAAACTTAGGGTTCCTTTATAAAAATATAAAAATGCAGATGAAGTCGCAGGCGAATGCTAATGTATATTATGTTAAACAATTGCAGGCTCCATGCAATAATTCTTACGTCAAACTAATGTTGTTCAAGTGATTGTGTACATTTCGGTCGGACCTCACGTAATTAGCCTTGGCACACGTATGTAGGAGTTAAATATCGAACACATTATGCAAATTACATTATGGAATATGCATTCTTCGGTATATTTATTAGTCAATGTGACCGTTGACGCTGTTTTTGATGTAATATATGCAAGTAACTGTATTAGTAAAAGCAAAAATCGATTCCGGAATTGTGCGCGAATCCGCGATGTGTGAATGTCGTTCAGACACCGCTACCGTTATTTAATTATTAGAAAATTAAACAAACGTGGTTTTATTATAAAAAAACAATAATGACCACGCGTTTAACACGAGTTTTAATAAACAGTGTCTAAAATTGTATACCTAATTGAACACATGTTTAAAATACTCTATTACGAAAACGTGTTCAAGCGGTCTCTAGCTAAACAACTGGCTTAAGTTTTTTTATTTAAACAAATTTGAATAGCATTTATTCAATTCAATCTCATCGTTCAAAAACGTTCCAATACATACAGACATTTGCAAACAATCTGAATTTATGAATAAAATTGTTGTTTAGACCTTCATTAATAACATTTATTTATTTTAACTGGAATTGGTTATTATTAATTAATAATTTACTAGGAAACGTTTTTTGTTAGCAAATAGAAATGTCAACATAAACAAGCATTAGGCGATGTTTAAAATTAAATAGTTAAACAAGGGTAAGACGCTCTTTTACATCTAACTTCTTACGTTAAACAAGTGTTCAACGCGAATTTAAATTTCTTGTTTTAAAACTGATAATGTATGTACACATAAATAAAGGCTTCTGATGCGGTGAACATTGTGTTTAAAAGTGTTTTCTCAACTTTGCCCGATGAATTAATTTATGTTGAAACTAAATGAATTAAATGGCTTAATTTGTCTACTCGAATAACAGATTCAAGGCGGACAAGCGTATTATATAATTATAATAATAAATATAATTTGTGTGTATAAACGCTTAAATGTGAGCGCTTGATTAAATGTTTGACTTTAAAAAAAAATTGTAAACCTGTACTATGATGAAGACTCGTGTTTAATTCAATTAATATGAATTAATTATTTATTTTAATTCATGCAAATTCATTTAAATTGCTCTATTAACCTTTGTTCAGGTCAAGTACTGGATCCATACTAATATTATAAATGTGGAAGTAAATGTATGAACGTCAGTATGTCATAGTTCAATTAAACCGATCGTAATGAAATGTCTCATTTAGACAGCTTGGGATCTGGAGTAGAACAAAAAGTAAATGTTTCGTCTTAAATATAATGGAAAAAACACACATCTACTATTATAAAATTAAAATATTTGATATTTTGTTTCTAATAAAAGAAAAACTATTTCACCTATACGTAGGTAGATTTATATAATGTCATATTTTCATAAGTATTTTTAAGCTGTCATGTACCTGCCTCTCCGATCATATACGTCTTGCGGTATGGTTGCGTTTCATTGAGCTACCTAAAAATAGAACCTTTTTATACATTCA
This sequence comes from Antheraea pernyi, assembly GCA_015888305.1. Classification (NCBI taxonomy): domain Eukaryota; kingdom Metazoa; phylum Arthropoda; class Insecta; order Lepidoptera; family Saturniidae; genus Antheraea; species Antheraea pernyi. The sequence continues at coordinate 661,206 of MU158748.1, read as the reverse complement.
TTTCACCTATAAAATGTTACATTATAGGAGGCAAACGAACAGACGGGTCACCCGATGGTAAGGGATCACCGCCGTCCATAGACACTAGCAACACTGGAGGAGTCACAAGTGCGTTGCCGGCCTTTAAAAGCTGGATTATATTTAAAATATATGCCGTACCAACGTTATTGTTATAACTTTGAGGTACCTACTGGGATTGAGATAATATTAGGCAGCTTAATCTTAAATCTCAACATGAGTTTCCTGTACCTAGAAATATTATTAAAACAACATTCAGTTTTTCCTTAGCACCGACACTGTATCTTGGAATCGTGTTTTGTTTTACTATAAATATATCTACTAAACTTAATAATACCGTTGCGATTACTGTACCGATTGCTAAAATTACATTTAATAGTTTTGAAAGCGTTAGAAAAGGGGCAACACACTTGCAAGTCTGTTGATGTTCGCTTTTCACCTAAGTTAGAAGAGCTAGTTTGACAATGTGCGTGTGAATTGCAAGAATACAACAATTCAAAAATGATTACTTTGTAGCAGAAAGATTGAAGAATTGTAACAACCCTAGTTGTAATATTCTATGCACACCAGGCAACCCTAAATTCGCGTGAGGAAAGCCAGGCCTTGGACGGTCGTGTCATGAATTGCATTGCAAGAGGTGAGCGGCGGCACGGGGTCACGAGATGAACATTTGCCATCGCGTTGAGCTTTAATACAAGGGAAAAGGACAACAAATATTTTTACTATTATACCCGACCTCATTTATGTCCTAAAGCGTAAAAACGTTCCAAAGCGTTCAAAACGTAGGATAAAAATAGCTCCTTAAAATTTCCCAAATTGTATTAAAAGTCAATATTATAGCGGTAAATTGGATTGAATTAGATATATTGTTATACTAGCTTTACCCGCGACTTCGTCCCCCTGAAACCTTATGTAAAAATACAGCGATTAACAAAGTCATCTGAATGTATTAACTTATTAAGTCCATTTATTTATCTACCTTTCTCTCGTACTTAAGTCGCGGTGTCATTAAAAGTACAATAACTTTCGATAGACCGAACCGATTTTAATTTAACAAAAACAAACGTTATTCAAAGATATGCTTTACGATTTTATCATAAACGCAACTTTTGAACAGTGATGCGTGTTCAGACAAACAGACAGAAAGACATTTCTAAAATTGATTACTTGATCCACTCATTCGCGGTTGACATACCATTCATCCGGACGAAGTGCTTTGCATCTTCATTTATTATGAGAACCGCGAAGGAGTGGAATACGCTCCCTGTGTCTGTTTTTCCTGAAGTGTATGATGAAGTGATCTTCAAAAGAAGAGTGAATGTGTATTTACTGGGTGAACGCGTTACATTCTAGGCCTCGTCCTCACTTTCCATCAGGTGTGACAGAGGTCAAGCGTCACACAGTCTATTATATAAAAAAAAAAGATTAAATGAATATTATTACTTATTTCTAGACACCTGCAACATTATTTTTTCACAAAAATCTAAAATGTACAGACACGTTAGATTTAAATTCTTATCATATGTATAGATAAAACACTTCAAATCCTTAGGTGTACCTAATTATTGACTCTAAACATGTCCACCTTCTGAGTAATGAGAGAATTTTTCCGTTCGTTCGTTTGATCTAGTTCGTATGGCGACGAGGTTAACGTGTTTATCAACATTACTTTAATTTATTATTTATGATTAAATGAACTTCAGCTGATTTATAACACTCTTCCTGTTTTTCCGAAATATATTTTTTATATAAGTTAAGTATAATTGACATAGACACTGCTTCCTATAATGAAGGTTTCTATTGAATCATTATTTTTTTAAATTTAGAACTAACCGATGACTTCGTTCTTGTAACAAAAGTTTTGTGATATTTTTTATCTACTTGTCCCACCTGTTTGTCTGCCTCCTATGATATATATAAAAAAATGGCGCTAAAACTCCACGACACGATGCTAGAGTTTCATTATGATGTTATGCTTATAAAAAGCTTTCGTTGACTGCAGTTTAAATCGTTATACGTTAATACCTGGAAAAAAAGTCGGGGCAGTCATAAGGATTGCCGGCAAAAGTCAAAACAAAGGAATTTAAATTGTGTTCTATTTTGAATTTTTTAATTGAAATTATCATCATAAGTCTCTCTTTCATATCTATTGGCACTCCGAATAATAATTATAAACTTTTTACACAGTTTATTAATTCATCAAACATATGTTGGGCTGCACAATCTCAATATAAAATATCAATATTAGGGCCCACAAGCTCGTATACTACGCGTCGCTTGTCACGGATTTTTTTATATTCAGAGCGGGACAGCGTCTACCAGGCCAGCTAGTTAAATATATGTATGTAAAAAGATAACTGGTCGAGTTTCATACCGCTTCTTCTCGATGACTGGGTTGTTTACCGAACGGGTGGTTCTTTTGACGTGCATAAGCGACATCTCGATTTTTCGTCACCAAGCAACTGTAGGTGTCTCACGGCAGCTGCACTTGACAGCTAGTTCCCCTCCAGGTTTGGCCTATTATTCTTAATCTATATAGTCTTAGTATCAGGTTCAAACGATGAAATCTATAAAGTATTTTAATAAAATGTAATTAACATGTGACAATTTAAAAACAATCACAATTAAAAACGCAAGCGAGGTATTGTCTTGTTTAGTTTAACTCATTGTGTTGATAATGAGCGACGATTAAAGACAACGAGAGAGGAATAACAATCGCATTATTCGTGCCATATAAGTTATTCTCTGATGAGTTTATTTACCGCAAAATAATAAAAGTATCAATTGTTTCGTGATTCGAAAGTCATTTAACCATATCTCTGTGTTTACTTTGTATCTATAATAATAGCTTTCATATATTGTTAAGTATGGCTTGAGTATTCATTTAACATTCAGTCAATTTACTAATGACTGTTGATAAATTTGAATTTCGTTTGATTTAAAGATAATGTTGTCATGTATTGTATTGTAATGTATTGAACATTGATATGTCATTTTATTTGCATTTATTTTTCTATTATAGTTTTCATATTTTATATTTTTATAATGGTTTATTATATCTAACATTATATTACTATTACTGAGAAAACTCTGAAACCAGGAATCCTGAAAAAAAAACAGAAAATGCAGTTCTCGAGAATAGTCTAAAGTTGACTAGTTTTCTGTTACATAAAAATAGCGATATAACAAGCAAACCATAATCTTGAAGAATTTCGTTTTTAACCAGAACGAAAAATTGTAAGGCATGCAGTTCTCGAGAATAGTCTAAAGTTGACTAGTTTTCTGTTACATAAAAATAGCGATATAACAAGCAAACCATAATCTTGAAGAATTTCGTTTTTAACCAGAACGAAAAATTGTAAGGCATGCAGTTCTCGAGAATAGTCTAAAGTTGACTAGTTTTCTGTTACATAAAAATAGCGATATAACAAGCAAACCATAATCTTGAAGAATTTCGTTTTTAACCAGAACGAAAAATTGTAAGGCATGCAGTTCTCGAGAATAGTCTAAAGTTGACTAGTTTTCTGTCACATAAAAATAGCGATATAACAAGCAAACCATAATCTTGAAGAACTTCGTTTTTAACCGGAACGAAAAATTGTAATGTTAAAAGAGCCGATCAGACTTCGTAACTATATAATAATAATCATAAATACGGTGGTACAACAAAATAATCCCAAGGAGGGTTGAAGTCAGGCAGGCGGCCGATCGTAAAAATTAAGCCAAATCATATTTGTATATATATACACCATTTGTATATATATATATATACCACAACATGACAAATATGTTGTACCGACCCTACTTATGTGGGATAAGGGTAAGAAGAAGAAGAAGAGTCGTCATAATGTGTTGTACTTAGGAAAATAAAGTTCACCAATCAATTACGTATAGAGTTATCCAGGTATCCTTCTAATATTGAGAACTCAATACATATGTATGAAAATGCATCTAGTGTTGTCTTACTATATAAAAAAAACTAATGTAACGTTGTCTATTCAGTTTCACTAGCATACATTTTTTTAATTTTACTTTAGCATCACCGCGATCAAAGAAATTTATAAATATTTGGTATGAATTATTATTACATAGAAATCCGATCACGCTACTGAGCCGTGCATCATAGCACCTCATTGACATAGGTATTCACGTTTCGGGCCTTCTCAGTAATATTCGTTTCTCGTCGGGTGGCCATCAGGCCTTCGGTACCCTCCCCGCGTCACGCTATATAGTCTCCCCCCGCATTATTACTTTGTATTGTAAAAACTCAGATTTTAAAGGTCGTACTGTGATATTATTCAATAACTTTTATTTATAAATAAGCTAGACAGGGCTATCTAAAACATTACTGGTTGATACAGAGATTAGCGCGTTCAAACGAAAAGAAAACAAATTCGTGAGGTATAAAATAAATAAATGTTATCATTGTAATGTCTTAATTTATCTAAAATTCTTGTAGCATTAGAAGATTATCTTGTTTTTTAACACGCTCTGTCTAGTTCTTGTTAAGATTAGACAATAGTGCACACAAGTAGCTTATATGCATAAAAAAAAATTTACACCACTCTTTGTTAGTTGCCTATTCCTACTAAGAAGAGTTTAGGTCACAATCCTTTATGACGATTTACCACACATTTTATTAAATTTGTCGAATATTTACCACAGCGTATTTGTTTGGAAGGCTTGTTTCTTAACCAATATTAACTATAGTGAACTTATAGATTTTTATCTCAATACCACAGGCAAAGCATCAGTGAAAAGGCACGCTAACGTCGCTATTAATTATAATGCCTTCCATTTATCTATACATTATACAAGCAGCCCCCTCCAGCTTTGTAGGAGTGTACTAACAATGAGAATGATACCAAATATTTCCTCTACATTACACACCCTATATAGTTAAATAAAATGATAACTGAAGACGTGAACGTCAGTCTGTCAATTCTGTCACTGTTTTTAAATATTTCGTTAGTGTTTTCTGTCTTACTCATTCGTTTTTTACAGGGACATTTTTAATTAACATTTATCAAACATTTTCTATCATTAAAACCTTGTCCTGAATATAACAAACACAACAAAATAAAGCATTAGTTAAATAGTATCCCCTCTGACGTGAAGCATTTACATACATTTGGGACTTGATTTAAAAAAATATAAATATATAATAATGATTGTTGGTATGTACGTGTATGAAAGATTGATAAAGTTAAATACAGTTTAGTCAATTACCATGAAAATGATCATACGCGAGTGTTTTTTTCTCAGGAGGTTTTATGCTATCCTTTTTACTATAATTCGCTAATAGATGGAGCTGCAGTTTTGCAACATCTGTACCGTATAACCGATAATCATGAAAATGTATAGATATTTAAAAATAACCATATTAGAAAATATAGAAACAACAGTTAAATTACAAGAAATAATAAACGCTTGCGAAGCCGCGGTCATAATTAGTTCCATCTATATGTCTGTCCTGTCTATATATTTACATAGTCTGTAGACCATACAATGTCCATTCCAATCAACTCGCACTAACAGTACTATCCGTAGAGTTGCTTTAATTCTATGTAAATAGATGATTTGTACCTACCGATGGCTCCGTATCGTCGGATGCATTTTTCTATCTACACCGCATTTGTTCATCATTTTAAAACGTGTCGAAAATAAAATTATTGCTCCAATATAACACCAAAGGCCATTTCATTTATGTTACGCATGACGGAATTCTGCTTTCTCACGGCCTTTATATATTGTAGCGGTCACGTATTGAACATCGGAATGAATGTAAAATACCGATTGGATGCACATATAACAAATAAAGTATCTTTTTTGTTAATGCCACTCGATTATCCACTCTATAGTCATACGTATAAGTGATTCTCGACGTATGACATCAGGTATATAGCGGTAATAGGCCTACTTGTGACTTGAATAAATAATTGCCAGAATCAGATTATAATATATCGTAATTTATTTGGCATGATGTATTTCTGATTGAAAAGTAAAAATTTCGGCTCGTGTATAATTTATTGTAAAAATGTAGATTATACAAATAATTTGAGTTAAATTAATGTACAAGCAGTAATCCATATAGAATACAAAACAAAATTAAAACACCTATTATTCGTCCCGTCTAATCTTCGAAAGTATTGAACTCCTTTTAATACGAAATACAAAGTTTTTCAGAGTAATGAGAGAAGATAAACACAATAAGATTAACAACTATAAATTAAGCCTTCAATGCGTAGTCTATACAGAACTGAATAACAAAATTAATTTTCCAATATTTACGCTCTTCTTCAAAAGACTTGATCATGCATTTAAATGTTAAAATCGGAAAAAGGCTAAAGTGGTTAAGTGGTAGTGACAACTGAACGATATATAAGACAGTCCACGTTTAATACAGATACGTGGTTCCCATGAAATAGGAACACCATTTTCATCTCATTCGTGGACACACCAGTCAGTATTAGGAATATTTATGAACATATACTAAATGTTATGGTTCAACGGCTAAAGCTAAAGGTGTTGTCTACCACCCTCTCATAGAAAACCGACGTCAAGTAACAGTGCTTGCATTGTTTTGTTTCGCTCGGTCTGTGAGAGCGCCGGATACCCACTACCCCTCTCCCCCTCCCCCAAACACAGACTGGCAACGCACTTACAACTCCCCTGGTGTTGCAAGTGTCTATGGACGGTGGTGATCACTTAACATCTGGTGAACCGCCTGTTCGTTTGCTTTCTATTACATAAAAAAAATCTTATACACGTAGATACCAACATTGTTCATTTGTTTTAGTTTTAAAAGGCTGGTACTAGGGTAGTCTTAAGCCAATTAGTTATATAGTTTTGACGGAACTGAACATTAAAGAAACTATATTTTCATTACATATGTTACATTAGATTACAATAAGAATTTATTGTTCTATTTATTTAAAAAAATGGAGTGACTCTTAAAAAGAACTTTATAAGCGAAATCTACGAAATTATAACTAAGTGTAGTTAAATCAGACGGTGTGTCAGTGGGACAACGACACAATCTGGGCCAGCGGTTATAGCGACAAGTGTCGCTACAGTGCAGTATAACTATATTGTATGTTATCTGTACTAGATATCGAGTAACCGGGCCGACATGATAATTGAGCAATTACATTCCTTGCAACACAATTTTTCCTGTACTTTATCTCAAACTAAAGCGTCTTTGGATTGACGACTCTGTACAGTGATTCTAATAGACTTATAATTTGCGTAAACGACAGACGATATTTGAAGAGCTTCCCGACTGGATCTAGCCCACCATAGGGTAACCACCGTTATTGTTATCATCGACCACGGCGGTAACTAAGCGGGTTAGTGCACCATGTACGTTGCAATCTATCCCTCGCAGTGACTGTTTTGTGTATATCTTAATCTCATCTGTGTACTGTGTAGATTTACAGACTGGCACGACGCGACGGCGACAACGTCCAGTGGATTGTATATCGCGCCGTTGATCGCCGTCGTTTGTCATTGGACTATGCTTCCCTTCATGTGCAGTAGTTCAGTTAACTCATGAATTATTGAACTGAAATTTTTCGATACAAAATACATATAAGAGCTGTTGAGGTATGTATGCTTGGTACACATATATGCTTCAGTAACTCATATATGTAGGAATATGTAGCTTAGGCTAGCTCAGATAGGTCGCGAATTGCATGTATCAGGCAACAGTCAAACCGACGTGTGCCGTGCACCTTTGAGCTAGCTGCCCAAATATAATCGGCTGAGTGCCTTAAGCGCTCACCTTAGTAGTCTGTTGAAGCTGTTAAAACCTTGCCAGGTCAATAGCGTAGTCAGTTCGAGGAAAAAAAATTAATATAATAGGTAACAATCTATGCATTTCATCTATACATTTATATATATTAGGGTGCTCCAAATAAAATGTGTTTTTTATTTCATTGGTTACCATAAAAATATATTTCAAGGTGATGAATAAAATTCTGGTAAAAAGTAAAATGATTTTTGATTTCGCATCTTATTAACACGGGATTTTGTTTTATTTTATTGTGTTCTAACGAATTAACGTGTTATAGAAATCAATACATATTCTTGTATAGGAAATTCAATGATGTAGAAAAAGGGTTCCTATAATTTTTCGCTAAGTGGACTCATTGGTACTTCCATATCTTTTTAAATATTTTATCACGATATAATTTCATATCACATCATAAAATCACATAGCCACCTAAAGTGAAGGGTAAACCGTTTCTCTTAGATATTTTTATTTAACGTCGATGATTTCACTGTATTAAACGAAAGTATTTCGTTGATTCATACTCTCTGATTTCTAACAGTTATTTTCGCGTTATCTATCAGTTGAGAATAATCGACATCGTCTCACCACTTTTATAATTTAAAAGTATTATATAATACATTAAAAAAATATTGATAACATGTTTCCGCAGCTGTTTAAAAGACGAAACCAAAGAATACGACCGGCGGACCGTAAAATATTTAGTATTTCGAAATGATGTAATAATTATTATAATTCCGTTAATGTTTTCAATTTGAATAATATATAAATTATATAAAAAAAGAAATGTAAATTTAATAAGCACAATATGGCAACTATGTTAAAAATACAATGAGACACACTGACATTTCAGTCACGCTCAGGAACGGTGATTGTATAATTAAAAATCGTATAAATATTCCAATATTAAATTATTATATTCTTATTCAAATACATTATACTTACAGTTGATATAACTCGTTCCGTTACAGTAATTAATAATCGCTTGTTTGATTAATCTTTGTACTTGTGAGGATTTCAATATCACAGTTTTACGTCAAACTCTTGAAGCGTTATTATTTTTATGAAATTATAAATATACTAGCGGTCCCGGAAGACGTGGGGAAACCCCTCATGGAAACGCCACCCTCCCGGCGGAGAGGGTGAGTTATGTCCGACTCGCACGGACTAAAACCCCACGGTGTACCGACAGACCGTAATTGTTGGGGCGGCAAGGGATCGTACAATACTAATCAACCTGGAAGGCCCGCCCCAACAGTCCGCCTCCTACCTATAAAGAGACAGACTGGGTACACACCAGCTACCTCCCCTCGTCCGCCGTACCTATGCAATGAGGAGATGGGCCCCTCGGCCCATTCCCAAGTTGTCCTGCCTTGATAATTAAAAATATCCTAAAAGCAGCGCCACCTATCGGGTCGAATTGTGAATCTAAACCATTCTCGGATTCACTGGGACACGCAACAAAATTTCATCAAAATTGGTCCAACTGTTTAGGAGGAGTTCAGTGACATACACACGTACAGAAGAAATTTATATATATAGATAGGTAATCTTAGGACGGCGGAAATCGACTCAGTAATAATTATAGACGTCACATCTATAATTTAATCTGCAATAATCAAATCAGCTATTTTTTTGTTTTTCGTGTAAGAAGCGGAAATTCTTATGACACAGGGCTTTGAACTTCTGATCGGTAATCTTTTTATGTGACGAATATTTGTCGGGGTAAATACTGTGTCGAGTAGAGTATTGAAGACACCGGTTGTCGTCCAATTATCGAAGTTAAACAACGTCGTGCGCGGTCAGTTCTTGGATGGGATACACCCTGTGAATACCGCGTGACGTTATCTTTTTGTTGTATTGTTTTAGATACAATATACCTCTCTAATAACAAAAAATCACTTCTATCGTACGGCTTTACGACACACCCTATTGTTTTCTTTTGTTTTGTTGATTGCCAGCTCTAATATTATCGAAAAAAAGGAATACAGATTTTTTCCTTATTATCCAGTTTATATTTATAACCTATTTATTCGTCATACTTAACGATACTTATGTCTACAATGTTTATACACTTTTGTTAGAAAAACACCTTTAAAAATAATGAATTAAGGTCGAATTTCATCCACTAGTCACTACATATTATAAAACAAAGTCCTATACCACGTCTTTATGTCTGTTCGCGATAAACTCAAAAACTACTGAATGGATTTTCATGCGGTTTTCACCTGTAGATTTTTATTATCATGATGGAACAACGTCCGCCAGGCCCGCTGGTGGTATATATAAATATATATATATATATTTTATAGTAGCACGGCAAAATGACTGCACTGTGCCTGATGGTAAGCACAGTACAATCCAAAAACAATGGCGACCACCGAGTGACCCAGTATCCATCGCCGGCCGCCGCTGTCACACCGGCCTGCGAAAAGCTGGATATGCACAGGCTGATCCCGAAACGCGACCCGCAAAAGCGAATCACTATGACGGGTTTTTTCGCCATATACATGGTGGTTGCGACCCAGTCAGGCTGTAGAGCCCTACCACCCCGCAAATAATAAAAATTATAATTATTATAATAAATTAATATTATTATAATAAATAAATATACGCTTAGATAAAACAGTTTGGTAGCTCTCTACTGATTTTCTTTATCTTTTTTGTTTAGTAATATTTGACGAGCTTTCGAGTTAACAATAAAAAATATATGCAATAATTATATAGATCCACTCATTGGCAATTAGAATTTCATCCTCCATATCGTAACTATATAGACGATATATACGATAGTATATAGTATAAATGATTGGCTTTTCATGTTGATAGCTTTATTCTATCCATTCTATTATAACTCTCGACCTAGGTGACACTGCAGTGTATCAATCTTTATACCGTTCAACTTATCACCATGAAATTGAATGGCTAGTAATATATAAAATAAATAAAGGAGAACACAATTTCACAGATCGTTTATTCATTACAAATTGACCATAGCTTTTATTATGGCAACTAAACGGTTCATATAAATGTAAGATATTTAATATCCAGATATTTATTTATTCAATTATAAACATAAATAGAGTAGCCTATATAATATATACAATAATAGAAGTTAATATAATAAAATTAGTGTGCGTTGAAGTTTCACGATAAATAGGTGGTGGAGCCACGCTGAAGCTATTACTGGTTTCAGCATGTATGGGTCGGCTCGCCCGGGCTAGTACCACCCTCTCATAGAAAACCGACTTGAAGTGACAGTGCTCTTGCATTGTTGCGTTTCCACTTTTCCCTTCCCTTCAATAGCTTTTAAACGGTAAGTTTTACAAAAAAACTGTAAGAGACCTTTTTTGTAGAAAATTTAATTTCCTACAAATATATGAGACGACATTTTTTTTTTCAAATAGTGAATACCGATATATGCATTTTTCTTTCTAATAATAAGGGAAAAAAACTGAGTGGTTGAAGACTTTTCTATTAAAGTGAAAAGCTCATACTTGGAGAAAATTGTTTTGAGGTATCTACCAACCTATTTTACAGAGTATAAAGTTTAAATAAAATAGTCGATATTTTTGGGCCACCCTATACTATATGTATATGAAAATACAGTTTCATTGAGGTTAAATCACGTCAAAACTATGACCACTCGAGGCGTAATTCTAGGCTACCTACTTATTTTTTGAGTTCGAAAGATATTTAACACTGGCTAGTGTGGCTAAATATTATCCTAAATATGTGATGCTATTTTTAAATATAGTTCCATTGAGGTTCAATCACGTCTATATACTTAACATTTCGGGATAGGACTATGCGCGTAGAAATATAGGACACTATATTTACCGAAGTGTGGAGTTTTTGCGGAGTAGGTTCACAAGGAACTTAAAGTATTAAAAACAGTCGTATGTAAACAGTCGAATATTAAACTGCCAATGTGAATATTTTATTTATATAATGTATTTCTTAGTTACGGTCTTTATCGAAAAGTATTTTTAATTGGACAAATTGTGGCTTTCATTATTTTTTTATTCTAATTCTGTTACTATTATTTAACCATTTGTGTAAAATTATATCGTTATTGCGTATCTTAGCACCTATAAGAAAGCGTAATGAGATTTAGCCTGGATAGCAGTTTGGAACATTCTCTTTCTGTTAATAAAACTCTCGTTCAGATCGGTTTAAAGATGAATCCAAACAAACCACAGGTACCTATTAAAAATGTGTGTATATGTAACTAGCATCTGCCCGCGACTTCATCTGCGTGGAATAGTTATTTAGGGCTAGCGCTAACACGCAGCGGAAATTCACAAGAGGAAAAATACTCAGATTTTGAAACATTCTTCATTAGTGCTCCGCTCCTATTGGTCTTAACGTGATGATATATTTTTATATAACTTTCCTCGATAAATGAGCTATAAAACACTGAATTTAGAAGTTTTCAAATTGGACCAGTAGTTCCTGAGATTACCCCCTACAACGTCACAAACTCACAAACTTTACCTGTCTATAATATTAGTATTAAGTACTATGTAGGTAATAAAAGAAAGGCTAATTTGAATAAGACTAATTGGTTATTCTTTAACAATACATCAATTTAAAATGCCTTGGGTGTATTTATTATTTCGTGTTACCTAATTGAAATCCAAGTAGAGGTTATAATAAATAACGTGGCACTTAAATTCAAGAGGGATGTTCTGCGTTTGGTGCGTACGTGACGTGCTTAAAGAATTATCATGCATCCAACCGTTGTGCTCAATGTACCTATATATTAATTCGAACATTTTAAAATATTCAATCGATTTAGTTACATAACATATATATACCGTTACAATTTTAGAACGAGTGGAACAAAACCTGTACATAAATCTTGCATACTATATATAAGTTATGTTTTATATATTCTGTTCTACTTTTCGATATTTTAACTACAGATCTTCGCTATTGAAAATTTATGTAAACATTTTTAGGTGTATAATTATTACAATGCGTCTTGTGATGACGTAAGTATTTAAAAAAATGGGGGACCTATTGTTCTTAGAACTTTCCAAGGAGATTATGTAATATGTCAGAATTCATTCTAGTTCTAAATTAATTTATTTGTGCACAATAACAAAAATATATTACACAGAAGGCCATCAGTATTACTACTAGTGTGTATCACATTTTAAAAACAATCAGTGATTAACTTTCGATAATCATGATCTATAATACCAATAGTATAAAAAACTAAAGTTTGTGAGTTCGTGACGTTGTAGGGGGTAATCTCTGGATCTACTAAACCGATCTTAAAAATTCCTTTACCAGTAGAAAGCCACGTTATTTGTGAGTGTCATAGGCTATATATTAACCTAAAAAACTAAAAGCCTTTCCTGTGGTAGTCGAATTTGCAAAGTAAGTCGGAGAAAGAACTTTTCTTACGTTTCTTACGAACTCTACCTTAACGATGAGAGATATATCATTGAGTTCTAGAGAAAAGTTGTACAGCTTGATAATGCCTACAAAAAAGTCAGCGACTGCATATGTCTAACTTCATTAATTAATTATTGGGTTATCTCATTATATTAATCCTTGTAGTTTTAATATTGAAAGTCGCATATAAAATTTGCCCGCCTGAAGTATTACGACATTGCTTGGTAGTATGTAAGTTGAAATGAAGAAATTTATCACAACAATATATCTAATTTATGTTATCTATAATTAAAACCTTACCGAAAGTCTTTAGTTTAAATTAGTTTATTATAATGTGCATGTTGAGCTAAATTTCCGTTGATAACGACAGCTTCCTTCCTGGCAGCGGTGTTATCAAACCGCTGTCCTTATCTGGGTTTTATATTCAATTATGCTATAAAATTAATACGTGTGTAAAGATAGAATCGCTTATCTGTATATTATTAGAAATCGCTTACAGGCCATACGTGAGCGATAGCGTAAACAACTTCGATATTTGTTTCTCATTTTCAAACGCAGCACGCATTGTATTAGTAAACAGAGTTTCTAGAAAAAATGATAGACTGTTACAATTAATAGATAAATGCATAATAAGCATTTCAAAATCACTTTTCTAAGAAAATTCTGTTTTGTATCCCATTAAAATTGTAAACGAGAATATTTGTAAAGAGATGTGTTTGTAACTCTTTCACACAAAAACTGAACGGATTTTGATGATGCTTGCTTTTGCTCGTGTCTTCGCGAGACGCTTCGTCGCTACGGCATGCATCACCACCAATTATATCATTACATATTACATATATATATATATATATATATATATATATAATAGTATAAAATAAAGTCCCTATCGCGTCTGTCTGTCTGTTCGCGATAAACTCAAAAACTATTGAACGGATTTTCATAGGGACCAGTGGATAAAGTGATTCATGAGGAACGTTTTGGTATATAATTTGTCAAGGATTTATTTTTAATCAGGGCGGGACAACGTCTGTCGGGCTCGCTTGTTATAACTAAAAACCTGTTGATACGTTACCTACATGATATTTTGATAAAATAAATGGCACGATAACGCACACATACGTAAAGTAATATTGGAACGCCACACTGTCTTAGATAAAATGTGGAAGTAAGATGCCATATTATCAATGGTGGTAGAGCCACACTGAAACTATTACTGGTTTCAGCATGAATGGGTCGGCTCGTCCGCGGTAGTACCACCCTCTCGCAAAAAACCGACGTGAAGTAACAGTCCTTGCACCTTCCTTCCCCTCTCCTCTCTCCTCTCCCTCCCCTAACCCTTCCCCCCAAAGGGTGGCAATGCACTTGCAACTCCGCTGGTGTTGTTAGTGTCCATGGACTGTGGTGATCACTTAACATTAAGTGACCTACCAGTTCGATTGCCACCTATGACATAAAAAAAGTATCGGTCGTGAAAAAGAAATAGTTATATGTTGCTTAGATACGGGCGGATTGACGGGACAGCCATCATGAATAAGCTAGCCCAAGATTTAACAAACCGCTGTCGAAGCGCTTAAGACGTATCTACAGATTTTTAGCTATAATATCATTGGTCAACACGTTATATGATTTTGAATGTTTACTTTTTGTATTTAGTGAATATACCAGTCATGCTATACGCATCTGAGTGCTGGGCGACGAAAGAGACATGTGGAAAACTACATGTGGCATGTGCGAATGTTAAGGTGAATGTATGGTGTAACTGGATTAGATTAGGAATGAATATATCAGAGGAAGTTTGAAAATAGCACCAGTGACAGAGAAGTTTAGGAGTAATAGGTTAGTATGGTATGGGCATGTCATGAGGAGAGATGAAGACCATGTAACTAGAAAAGCTTTGATTATGATGGTCGATAGATACAAGAGTATAGGAAGACGGAAAAAGGTATGAAAGGATTGTGTGTAAAAGGTGTGAATACTGAGATGACATCTGATAGACGAGAGGGGAAAAGGAAAACATGTTGTGCCGACCCTACTTAGGTGGGATAAGGGTATGAAGATGATGAATGATTACGGTTATTAATTAAACAGAATTATCTTGAAAACATTCTTCATATATTATTTTTAATTATGCCATATTTATTTTCTTTCCTAATTTTTTTTAAATGCACATACAAAATACAACAAATAATTTTGTTATTTTACATGTGCTAAGCGTCTCGCGATATCTCACAATTTTTTCTTCATACAAACATTATCGTGACAAATACAAATAGAATAAGAAAATAATTAACCAAGTAGATGCGGCCGTTCTGAAGTGCATTTAAGATTTGATTATATTTTAGACTAGCTTCTGCCTGCGACTTTGTCCTCGTGAAATAGTTAATTTAGGCCAACGGTAACGCGCAGCGGTAGCTCTTAAAAGAAAAAAAAACGATTTTGAAACGTTCTTCATTGGTGCTCCTATTAATCTTAACTACAATATAGCCTATAGTCTCCTTCGATAAATGAGCTATGTAAAACTGAAAGAATTTTTCAAATCGGACCAGTAGTTCCTGAGATTACGCCTTCAACCAAACAAATAAACAAACCCTCCAGCTTTATAATATTAGTATAGATTTTTCTAGATAAAGGCAAGTTCTTGAAAAAGAAAAAAAGATGTGGTGTCGTGGGACACCAGGTAGGAACGAAGTTCCTTCGGCTAATGTAGAATCAACACAATTTGCAAAAAAATAAAATAAATTAACTAAATTAATTAAATTACCGATATTATAATTATAATTCACCGATTAATTAAATTAATTCAACGATTAATTTCACCGAGAATTCGAAAGAAAGAAGGAGAAAGAGAAAGGTATTATACACTACTCTCTTGTGTATACGACTGTCGCGCCTGCACACGTCTCATTTAACGGTTTTATTCCACGCACTTTTTCTTACGGTTTTACTATCACATTTTTTCAGTTCGGTCGCCAAGCAAAAGTCCCTATCCCCTCCAAGCCTGCCGTAACGAACTTCGTTCCAATATACTTATCATGTACACTATATATTTTACGTCTGCGAAAAGCTGATAATAATATCTATACATATAATAAGAATGTAATGTATGTATGTACGTAATTGTTACAGGTGTCTAGAAATAAGTAACAAAATACATTTCAATTATTTTTAGAAATGTCTCTCTGTCTGTCTGTCTGTTTGTATGAAGACGCATCACTGTTAAAGTACTGGGTTCACAATAATACCATATTAAGAAAATCATAAAACATATCTTCGAGAATAACTTAGTCTTTGTTTCATTAAAATCGGTCCACTCTATCATAAGTACGAGAGAAAACTAGATAAGTAAATGGACTTAATACATTCAGATGACTTCATTCATCACTGTGTTTTACGTAAGATTCCACGCGAACGAAGTCGCGGGCACAGCTACTAACTACTAAAAGCCTATTACGACTTCGATAATTGGGTAAGAAATGAAACCACTCTTATGTAATGCGATACGAAAATATGTGTGTTAAGCTTTATTACTACAGTCGTACATTATATTACCAATATTGAATGATTATCTTTCCTTCTTTTGATACACTAATAGGTCTACCTTTATTGGATACATTTTTAAATTATTCTCTGTTAATTTGCGTTTTAAACATAAACCTCTATACATTGACATATAAAAACTCAACATACACAGTCTCGAATAAAAGTAGCCGCAAAAACTCTCCAATAATACGTGGTTATAGTTATGCGATAAATTTTTGACTTTGCAAATTCAACTTTACCTGATTGGTTTAAAGTTAATTTTACAATAATGCAAGCGACATAATCCAAAATTATGCACTCATTTTTGTGTGCCGGCTGTGACATGTTAAGTGTGCAACTTGTTTTTTTGTATATCAATGCCTCTATACTTTAAAATAAAATTAAAATAGCTGATTCAGAGCAAACTATTACAGGATAAAGTATAGGCAGATCATCATAGGAGTTCGCATGCCTAAGACTTTTTTTATAGGGAACGTTTTATTTTATCCGTTTTAATATAACACGTCTAGGGGGCGCTACAGTATATGGGCTTATGTACTGTTAAACCGAGCGTCCTGTAAATTCGTTTGTGTTGAAGTTTGAACATTGACAACATAAAACACATAACGAGGGACCTGCGGAATCACAGCTAGTATGTTTTAAATCCGCCTTATATGTGTTTTAAAAACATAGATTTGGTTATGAAAAAACATTCTTAAAAATAGTAAATTTTATTTCAATAAAATTTATGTCTGTCTAGAAATTAAGGTAAGGTAAAATTATCTATTGAGTATAAACTCATGTCTTGTATATCAGTTTTTATCTATATGTCTGTATACAATAGATATGACTCATATTAACCGCGAGATAAACTGTAAATAAAATACTCAAAAAAAGGCGAGTCAGTCATAAGTACTGCTGACAAAAGTGATAACACAAAACAATGTAATTACTGTTTGTGTTTTCGAATTAAATGCACCTCGGTCGCTGAATGTTCGCCATCTTGCTCTTTTGGTTACGTGCGGCTAGACTTGCGAAAAAGGATAACGCGAACTTGCCTCGGGCGAGCGCGGTGCATTTAATTCGAAACCTTTTTAAAGCAAGTATTTAACTTTTTTATAATAACACCGATCTAGTCTAAATTGTTTCAATTTCATAATTTTTAAATTGAAATTAATAACCTTAGTCTGGTTTTCACAACTATACACCAAATAACGATTATATACATTTTATTGATGCGCAGGTGAGGTTGGCTTGAGTGTCTCAGGTCTTAGATGTTATTCGACACCCCTTAAACCCCCAATCAATAAAATGTATATAATCGTTATTTGGTGTATAGTTGTGAAAACCAGACTAAGGTTATTAATTTCAATTTAAAAATTATGAAATTGAAACAATTTAGACTAGATCGGTGTTATTATAAAAAAGTTAAATACTTGCTTTAAAAAGGTTTCGAATTAAATGCACCGCGCTTGACCGCCGGGTTCCTACCTATAGAGGGACAGACCGGGTACACACCGGCTGCCCCCCTCGTCCGCCGGACCTGTGCAATGAGGAGATGGGCCCCCCGGCCCATCTCCTCAGGTCCGGCTACGGTGGCAGGAGGAGTTGGGCGAAGCGCCTTCTCCTCCTGCCTGTCCTTCTTTGGCGGAGACGGCCACTCAGCGGGTCTGCCTCGCGGGCCCTCTCCGCCTCCTCCTTCTGCGAGACGACCTCCTCGCAGAAGGAGGCCATCGCTCGCCAAGCCTGTTCGCTGCTGAGCATGGCCGAAACCACGCTCGGCAGCGATAAGTCCGTTCCCACGACCGCCGCCAGACTGCGGCGCTGCACCCCCCACGCAGCACACTGAGACAGAGTGTGCTGCGCGGTATCTTCGACAGCGCCGCACTCGTGGCAGGCGGCGGTCGGCTCCCTGCGTGCGATCCGGTACAGGTACCACCCGACACAGGGCGTCCACAGTGGAACGCCCTGTCCGGAAGCCATACTGCGCGTCCGCCAGGTTCGGCCCCACACCCTCTAGGTGCTGGACTACCCGGGAGGAGATAACCCTCTCCAGCACCTT
>MU158748.1:534333-642240 GCA_015888305.1 Antheraea pernyi | reverse complement strand
GTCGGCCCAGACTGGAGCCCCGTAGGCGGCCATCGCTCGCACGACTCCCATATAGAGTCTGCGGCACCCGGCACCCGGTCCCCCTACGTTGGGGAGCAACCGGCCGAGTGCCGCAGCCGCCCCAGCAATTCGTGGTCCGAGCCCCGTAAAATGGGGCCCGAACCGCCAGCGCCCGTCCAGGGTGAGGCCCAGATATTTCATCCGGGTCCGCACCCTGATCCGGGCGCCCTCCACCACTATGTGGGCCCCAGGTGGTGGCCCTTGCCGAGGCCCATGAAAGAGTAAGGCCTCGGTCTTCTCGAGGGCCGCCCTGAGGCCCAACCTCCTTATGCTGCTGACCACGAGGGTTGTGGCCATCGTGGCCAGGCGCTCCACCTCCCTCCACTCCGGGCTACGACTAGGGTGTCATCCGCGTAACATATGAGGCGTGCCCCATATGGGAGCACGCCGCGGAGCACCCAGTCGTAGCCCATGTTCCACAGGAGTGGCCCTAAGGCCGACCCTTGTGGAACCCCTCGCCTTGTGGCGCGCCGGACCATACGCTCGTCGCCCTCTACGTAGGCGACCTCCCTATCTTCGAGGTACGCCTCCAGCACCCGCCGCAGGTACGGGGGCACTCCGAAATATCGGAGCGCCTCCCGTATGACCCCATGCGGCAGGGTGTTGAAGGCGTTGGCAATGTCAAGTGACACCGCCAAAACCCTCTCCCCCTGGGAGGTCGCCTCTGCAGACAGCGACTTCAGGAGGCACAGGGCGTCCACAGTGGAACGCCCTGTCCGGAAGCCATACTGCGCGTCCGCCAGGTTCGGCCCCACACCCTCTAGGTGCTGGACTACCCGGGAGGAGATAACCCTCTCCAGCACCTTCCCGGCGTCGTCCAGCAGGACGAGGGGCCGATACGCGGACGCGCAGTCCAGAGGGCGGCCCGCCTTTTCTATGAGGCAAAGCCGCCCAAGCTTCCAGGGCTTCGGGAACTGTCCGACCGTAAGGCACCGGTCGAACAGCTCCCGAAGCCACCCCCCTATGTGGCCCAAGGCAAGGCCGAGCACCCGACCCGAATAGGGTGTTGTCATACATAAGTATGATATGCCCTCCAGAAATATGACTAATTCCGAAACGCGACAATTTTCGCAAGTCACCTGAATAACGAACGAGGCAATGGCAAAAGCGGGGTGGTAGTGCTTTACAGCCTGACTGGGGTGCAACCACCATGTATATGGAGAAAAAGCCCGTCATAGTGATTCGCTTTTGCGGGTCGCGTTTTGGGATCAGCCTGTGCATATCCAGCTTTTCGCAGGCCGGCATGACAGCGGCGACCGGCGATGGATAATGTATCACACGGTGATCGCCATTGTTTTTGGATTGCACTGTGCTTAGCATCAGGTATAGTGCAGTCATTTTGCCGTGCTACAATAAAAAAAACAATATCAATCAATACAAGATATCAAAGACATCAATATTTAAAAGTATAAATAAGGTGCAGGTACTCGAACCCAACAACAAATAATAGGACAACATTAGAAAAAATAATGTGGCAACATTAGTATGAAGTTTCACATTAGTCGCTGACATTATATATATACGAACTATTTACGAACATTGCGTCAAGTGAACTTTCGCCGTAAACGCTGTGTAATCGTAATGAAGTCGCGGGAATCAGCTAGTGATTCAATAATGAAATACACACAATCGTTCCAATAATTCGATGCCGAGAATCGGTTAAAGGGTTCTCTGTTCTATGAATAGCAATGCGTTTCTATTTACGGATAAATCGTTATAAATAAAACGGAATCCAATTTGACATTCACATCCAAGCGTTATCTAGGTGGGCGCAGGCGGTGTTGGAGACGCGGAAAATTGGAAAAACTGGTAACCGACAGCGTTCCGCGTGGGAGTCGACGGAGGCGAGGGGCATGACCTACTCGGATGTAACGACATGGCTCCCCGTGACGTCACACTTTACCAAAATACAATCACGAACACAAGTGCTTACACATTAGTATAATTTTGAAGTATATCTTAATATGTATATTATTTATTAGTTGCCCACCCTGACTTCGCTTGGGTGTAGTCAAGAAGAAAATGAAACTAAATCTTCTCCTTACATGTACCGTGTCATGTAATAAAAATAAAATAGTAATTGAACGTTAATTTATCAATTCTGTCAATGTACCTAGTTTGTAACCTTGTCTGGTAATTATAAACGCAACAAAAAGAGAATTTAACAAATAAGTGTTATGCAGTGATGCGTATACGTACATTCGGCAATTGATTTTCATTCATGTAAGATAAATTACTATTCAATATGATTCCAACAAACCACACGAGAAAAGAGAAAAAAAAATGTATAATTGTATTAATATACCTATATATATATATATATATATATATATATATATTCTGCTAACTGACCCGCAACTTCGTTTACCACGTTTTACAATATATTTTATGTACAATAGAAAAATCATAAGCATCATACTGCTTGCCCCATTTCTACATGGCAAGAAAACATACATCAAAAATCCTAATTTATTATAACTGTAATAACATTATATTAAATGAAACTACCCTGATCATTCTTTTAGATAAGGGCTAAGTGTCTAAAAAATAAAACTAAAAAAATTGATCGAAATCTATCCAGTAATAGAAACTACTACTAATATTAGCAATAACTCAAAGAGTGTGGTGGCCACAACGGCAGTTTTTTTCATTTTATTTATATATAGATAAATAAAATGGAAAGCTATCATCAACACGCAGTTGTGTAAAAATATGTCACAGAATGTCATACTGCACGGTAATTATTATAATTGTTCTCAAATCACACAACTACAATACAAAATTACATCCGGAACTGAACGAGTGTGTCTTTCCATTGTTACATGGCACACGCGAGTGCTGACAAATAATTTATTATCTACAGTCATGTAAAATTAACTAGAAAATAAAATTCAAAACTTTTTTAACTTTCACAACCTATAGGTACATGTAAAGGCCTTATAAGCTAGCCTATATCTGTATATCGAAATAATAAAAAAATATATATATATATATCCACGTTGTGCCGAATGCCAAAGCCAAGAAAATAGATTTTATAATTTGTCTCTTTGTCTGTGCATTTGTCCCCAGGTAATCTCAAAAACGGCTTAACCGTTTTCAATGCTGTTTTCACAGATGTGACAACCTATTTGTTCCATTCCAATCGTTTCACAAATAAACATTAAAATTAAATGAAATACTACGCGTTATTCTAGAAACGCGGTTCGGTCGATTTATCTGAAAATCTTGTTAACTGTGGTTTATAAAATTATGTTTTGAAGTTTATATTAACACAATGAATACAAAGTTAAAAAATAAAAAAATAATTACGGAGATATAATGTGTCCAATTTAAGTTGAACTCATATGAATATGGTCGACCATATCAGATAGGGATTAGCTTACTGGATTTTGTGTGTTGCTCTGGCGCGACTGGTCTATAAGCATTAGTAGGACTTATTAACTGTTAATTAATAAAATGATGTAGATTTAATGTAACGACTTATGTAACTGAAGTCAACGCAAGCGAAGTTGCATTTACCAGCTACTGTAAATAAAGGAGTAAAAAAGTTTTTATTTTGAATCAAACTTTTTTCTATTTTAATTATTGTTTATTTTGTTCTTGACTTATACTTTATATCGTATTCATGACGCAGTGTATGCAAAAATTCATGGCGCTGGGTTGAGTCGTTAAGGCGTGAAAACGTAATAAACAAAAAAACAAACAAACTCACATTCGCGTTTATAATATTACGTAGGAAGTTAGGATTAGTACGCAAATCGTTTATTAAATGTAGTAATTCACTTGTATGATCGGTTATAACAAACAAAACAATCTACACGCGAAAAAATCGTGAACGGTAAAAAATTCGATAACATTAATGCAGATTAAAAATATCTGCCAGGAAAAAGATATCATAAACATAAAAACGTTCAGCGTTGAAATGTATTTATAATTAAAAATGGTCGTACAGAAATTACGATTTACGATAATTCACTATCAAAATGTTTTAAAACATTAATAAGGCTCTTTAAATACGTATAATGTACTTATAAACTGGTTGATAGTGCTCATGAGCGAAAAATATCGCGCTCTAGATTTAAAATAAATATTTTTATATTAGGCATTTTAAAATATTATCGATATTAGCGGATGGTGGTATACCTAAGATGATAAACCCTATTTAAGGTACTACGATAGTAATTGACATGCTTAAGTATTATTTGATCACAAGATGACGTTGCAGCACGTCAACTTCATTAAATCATTGTTATTTTTAAATCGTCGCGTTATTTACGCATTATGCTTGATTTATCATATACATATATTATACATGGTTTGACTGATTTAGAACTTCAAGTACTATGATTGCTCGAGATTTCGGCTTGGTTACCTGGCATAGATTCCGATGCTAGCGAACTTCAAACACGAATCGATCGACGAACGTTCCAGTCGAAACATTGTAATGTCGGAACATCCCGAGTGCAAATGCCGAAGGACCCAGAAATTGCTCTCGTTATTATTCGCTAGTCTTCTATTCACACCATAGTACATCAGTCAGCTCGTGACCACAGCCTTTGTAATCATAGTAAGTACTTAAACGCGATCTAAATTCGTCAAATTATATATCATAATTTGTAGGTATATATTTGAAAATAGAAAAAAAATATCCAAGATCCATTTTACTATTAACTACCTATTACAGCATATAGTTATTACAAAAAATAAAAATGGTATTAAATAATAAAAAAAGCGTACACTGCCGCAGGTTCTGTTAGTTTAATACAATACGTTATTCTCTCAAGTCAACGATTTCAGTTTTCTCTGTATGAGACAGAGTAGGTACCATGACTCTGTTTACCTAAAAGTAAATTAACGATGTAGCTGGAGAGCCAAAAGGGGCCATTCAAGTATTATGTGAGCACTGATGGGGGAGGGGGATCCTTGATTTGCTATTTATGATGGCATAGTGGTCGGGGGGCCGGGTAGTGATTACGTGAGCAATATTTTTTTATTAAACCGGAACAGATTTAGATAAATGATACGCAATCATGGGGGAGGTAAGACATTACATACTTTTGATGATCAGGGGGACAGGGTGGTCAGAAATTACAGAAAATATGCTTACATAATACTTGAACCGCCCTAAAGAAAAAATATAAACTATTAGAAATACATTAAAGGTAAATGTATTATGGGTATATGTGTTAGTATATCTTAAAAAAGTTCTAAAGGAAAGTGTACTTCTCAGGTATCACCCACAGTAACTATTATATGTATCCTTTACTTATTATTAATAACTAATGGGTTATTTGAAAGCTTATTTAAACACTTCTAGTATTATTATTTATCTAATTAATATATTTTACCTACAGGGAGATTTAATGTATATTAAAATCGGTCTTTACAGCGTATATATTCAGTGAATACTTTAGAAAATACAACACATTTACGACGATCTCGAGACTTTATTGAATTTTACGAACTTTGTTGGGGGAGTGTAAGGGGTGTCGAATAACATCATCATTGAGACACCCAAGCCAACCTCACCTGCATGTGGTGCACCCTGCTGAGTACCGAACGCGGCATTGACGAAAGCGGGGTGGTAGGGTTTTACAGCCTGACTAGATCGCAACCACCATGTACGAGTATATGGCGAAAAACCCCTTCATAGTAATTCGCTTCTGCTGGTCGCGTGACAGCGGTGACCGGCGATGGATAGTGTGTCACTCGGTGGTCGCCATTGTTTTTGGATTGTACTGTGCTTACCATCAGGCATAGTGCAATTATTTTGCCGTGCTACTATAAAAAAAAAACTTTACTCAAAAATCAAAGTGTAAAAAATAGATCGGATACCGCAAATGAAGCAAAGCCGGGGCAGATGGTTAATAACACAAATCATGATTTTGTTTACGAATTCTTACAATTCTGTCGATAACTGTACAATGGTATTTAAAAATAATTTAACGCTCAGGAACTTGTTATTGTCGTTAGGGCATATACATATATAAGTACATGTTTTGTTACAATCCGAGCGTAAACGGTCGCGTATTTTCGGTATCGGGTGTCTGAGGGCACGCAGCTGGAAAATTGAACGGAGGCGGCGAAAAACGAACTACGGTTTTAATGGAACGTGTTATTATAATACCCATAAATTATGTTGAATCCCAAAAATAATTATTATAACAGTATTAAAGTACTGTATTTAATTAATTTTGCTTATTAATTAATAACATTTGATGTATAACTGATATTTATGAGTGTGTCTCATGTTAAAATTCATATGGCTTTCACACATGTGAATGGAGATTTTTACAAACAACGTGAATTTTGTTACTTGTTATAATGAGGTCTAACATAACCGTGTACCTACTCATAAACTGAATGATATCGATTTATATAGTAATAATTTTATTTATATCCTTCTGATATTATGAAGTTCTTTTTGTAATATACAAGCGTGATCTCCGCATTGCTCAGCCAATATTTTCGTTCACGTAAAGCACAAAATAATTATTAAAGCGTTTTTTTTATTATTGTATAACAAACATTTTTAGTAGCGAAAACTTCTTTAGTCCCGTTAAGCGGTTTTTTTTTGCAGGAGATGTATAATTTCCCTTCACGACATGTTAGTAAGCGTGAACGATCGTATTGCGCTTGCAAGGCTTACATCGGACTAGCAACGTGTAGTATAGTAGCGTCTAATATTTATATTTTGTACTGAGAATGTGCTGCAGCCATTCATATGTTTGATTAATTAAAAAACTGTATAAACATGGATATCATTTTGTTCCGAGTGCCAATAGATTTAAAAACTAGACATGATAATAATGTCAATTTACAAATCATGTAATTCATTGTTTTCAATTTTCACTTCTATCGGCAATCCTTGTGACTGCTTCGAATTTCTTATATAAAAATATATTTTACGGGTCCTTTCATATAGGACATTCATTATCTAAATCAAATTAGATACCGTTATCGAATAAATATGAGTTATTTAATGAGTTTGAAGTTAATATTATGCATCTCGCATTTAATATTTATAGTTTGCTTTAAATATATGGGAAATCGATTACTGTAATCTGGATGTAAATATTTGATTTATGGTATTGCTAACTGTTTTTATTGATTTGCATTCTACATAATCTTCTACCGCATTATACTTGTAATATTATAGACGAAATATAGCAATAGAATGTGCTTCAAGAATATTATGTTACTTAACTTGCTTTTAACATCATAACTTGCTTTATATAGATACCTACTTTTACCTTTACGTAAATAGTACTTATTTTGACAAAATATTATTAAAACAGGGCAAGAGAACACATTTGTATATGTAGAAAAAAACTATTTCGTTAATAATATTGGGAGTTTCTTCATACTACGTCGCTTAAGGTTTAGTAGTGTAGATTACAAACTCTTTACTAAATTAAAATAGAAACGATAAAATATATACGTACTTAAATGTCGTTTCTTTGTCTACATGTAGGTTTGTTGTGAAGTTGTATAATATATAGCGTACTTTTTTGTAATATATTATAATATAAAATCTTCTGCCACGTCTGTGTGTCTGTCTGTTCGCGATAAATAGAAAAACTACTGAACGGATTTTTATGCCGCTTTGACCAGTAGATAGAGTGATTCGTGAAGGTTAGATATATAATTTGTCAACGTTTTTTTATTATAAGGGCGGGACAACGTCCGGCGGTCCGTTAGTAATTAATAAAATCCTCTGATCACAGATCAACACGTTGAAATATACTTCATTTTTAATAATATATATTGAAACTAATTTTAAAGGTATTTAATATAAAGAGTCATGGTAATTAATTAAATTAAATTAAATAGCACTAACCAGTCAACCAAAACAGACAAAGAGACGTTGCATTTTATTATATGTAAGGATTAATCAGCAATCAGCGTGATTTTATTTCAATTACATGATATGTCATTTAATTTAATTGACACATTACCGCACAGTCACACTCGTCTAATGAAAGATGATGTGCAATGCTTACTCGATAAATATTGATTCACTTTTCTCTCGAAGACTTCCATTTTATGCGGCATAAGAAACAGGTACAGGGAGCAGCAAGTTCCACTTTCAAAAACTTTCGATGGAACCAGTAGGAATCTAAGCGGCATCGATTGAATCACTTAGACTGTGAAATCCATTCCCATATGTCAATATTACATAATAAGTACTCCCTCGCTTGCGTACCTTAAATCTTAAATTTAGTTGGGATATCCATTTAATATTGTAAACAGACTCGGTGGTAGTAATGCTTTGTGACTTTACTATATTATGTTCGATTTGAAAAGTAGAAATTCGATATATCGATTCTCGATAAGTTGAACATCTCTAGAACCCTTCATGAGAGAAAATTGTGAATATTAATTATAATTTCATATTTCCCTTCATAACTGAAAAAAAAAATATTATGATTTTTTTTACATCTGATCCAAACATCTCTACGACACAATGGTTTTAAACTATTAATTTCTAAAGCACGAAGAAAAAATAGTTTACGTAATGATTTTTGAAATAGTGCTGGTAATAGGTACATGCTTTTTTAGAAGTCATTTTGAGCTTAAACATTACCTCTGTAATAATAAGTTTTATTTTATTACACATCTGTTACTCAAAACTCAATACGATAAAAAAAAACCTGATTGTTGAATACCTACAAAATATTTTCAATCACAAGCATTTTCTAAATTAAAACCTCTATAATTTGAATTTTTAGCGACTCCTTTGTAATACGACTTACCGAATTACTATTGTACATGAAATGTTTAATACTACAACGACTTAGACCGTATAGATATGTACTAAGAACATTAATTAGTTATGAAATTACGTTGTTATACCAAACTCGTAATATACTGCATAATCTGTATATTAAATATTTTAAAGAGAAAATACTCTGATTGGGCTTAGAAATAATGACAGAACACAATTCCATGTGTTTTAAAAATTTTCTGTCTGTCTGTTGTTTGTCGGGATTCACGCAAAAACTACTGGACGGATTTTGACGAAATTTGGTATGGCAGTAGTGTTTTATATAACACATTCGTATATACGTATATATCTTACTTTTAAGAAAACAAAAAAAAAGAACCACTACTAGACATCTGATACTGATTTGAAATCTCAATTTTAATAAACAATAAAATCCTATGATTTTATTAATCAGTGTTTTTGTAATTAAAATTTTACGCGGACGTAGTCGCGGGCACATCTAGTTGTAGATATGAGAATACTCATAAACTATATACTATACTAACTTAGTACCTTAGTACCGTAATATAAATACTTAACTATACGTTTACTCTTTTGGTATACTATTATATTATACCTACACACAAATACATACCTACTTTACGTTTAACGTATAACGTGTAATGAAATTTTTTCCCCACTGTGCCAAGAAGTAAGTACTGTGTAAGAAGTTTCACTTAAAATATAGATAGTGTAGATATTATTGAAAAGTGTATCATCGGATGATGAGTTTAAGTGTACTACATATTTATGCCGCGTTAACGATCGTGACGATAAAACTTTCGCAATCATGAACTCGAGGAACACACGCACGTGATTCTCGAGGACGTGCCAACGGCTCAACATACTTCGATTACTACCGATAATATAATTTATATCTGTTATAGATACAAGTGTAAATGTATAC
This sequence comes from Antheraea pernyi, assembly GCA_015888305.1. Classification (NCBI taxonomy): domain Eukaryota; kingdom Metazoa; phylum Arthropoda; class Insecta; order Lepidoptera; family Saturniidae; genus Antheraea; species Antheraea pernyi. The sequence continues at coordinate 632,506 of MU158748.1, read as the reverse complement.
GTGTTCCGTGACGTCACGGGCGTCTAGACAAATTTTATGGCCCTAATGACGTCATCGCCCCCGCACTCTTACACTCTCGCCTACTTGTGTTACTTTATGGAAATTGTCACTTGTCGAGTGTGAAATGGGCGTTGTTATAATTATCATAAGGGACGAGATAATTCGGTGACGTCATACAGTAAATTGAGTTTAATGGATTTCATTTTTATTCTATTTATTATGGAATTCAAAGTAAATCTAAGACTAAGCAGTGCTGACGGCGTTGCATAACTATGACACACTTATCGATCAGGTGTCAGTCGTAATTTGATCTAAAAAAAAACTAGGATTCGTAAATTTCTTACTTGTACAATTACTATTACCTTCAATATGGCTTCCGCGATAGAAGGCAGCTGTATAGCCTACATAATTTGTGGACAATTAACTTTAATTTGATATAGAAACATTGAATAAGAGTTCAGTTATTTTATTTATTTATATTCATTGTTTGTTGATCTAAAATTGTTTCAGAGACATTGTTGTGATGAAAGTGTAGGAATAATATTATTTTATTTTATTGATTCCCAATAACTTATTTTATTTACTGTCAGTTATTACAATATACGAAACTTGTCACGGGAGGGTTTTGAAATTCTGATCCGCATCTTTTTTGTGTGACGAAAAGTGGTGGGGGTAAACACTGTGTCGGGTAGAGTGTTGAAAGGATCGATTCTCATCCCATCACCGAAGTTAAGCGACGTCGGGCGCGGTCAGTACTTGGATGGGTGACCATTTTGGAACACCGCATAACGTTGGATCTTGTTGTACTCGTATTTTTTCAATTAAAATGTTTCCCTGTAATACATAAGTTTCATTTTTATCATGTACCTTTCCAAAAACAATGTTTTTTTAAATCTGACTACTAGTTCTAAACATCAGCGAAATAAAAAGGAAATAAAAAATTAACAAGCTCTTCAGTTTTATTACATTTAATATTAATATAATATACAAAACAAATTTAAATTTGTATTACTAAACCTTTATGATAATAAACTATCTCGTTACTTCATACGATTTCCTTAACGCTTCATGATCACTTACAGAAGTGTTCAATACGCTTTTGTAAGAGACTGTACCGAGTTAGCTATAAATGTAATTGATGGGCAAATTCTCATGCGACACCACTGTGTTGTTGCTAGGCGTCGGCCTATTTCGCATCGTAGCCTAACACTGGCCCAGTTCCGCGCGATCGCTGCAACAGATACCCATGTGGAACTGCCATTATGATTATAGGCTCACGTTGTAAATAACTCAAAACCGCGTCACTCTTGTGTTGTGTTCATTGCAGAATCTGTTGACAGATATTTCGATGGCGTCATCTACAGTCAGTGCATTTGCTTGTACGCTCATTGTAGTTTGCATTGCGTTGCTGTATTTATTTTCTTATAATACTGTATATCACATATACATAAAATGATAAAGGTGGAGCTCTTGTACCCATATTTAAAAAAACTATTAGATATATATCGATAACATTTTCTTAGTTTTATTATTTAGTCACTTGCCGTGTTATTACAAAAACAAAAATGAACACACATATATCACGAGTTTTACTAAACAGTGTCTAAAACTATAAGTCTAGTTGTTGCAAATAGCAAAAATATCAACATATGTAATTACTTCCGAAAATTAATTAGCGATACTATTGTATAGTGTAATAATGCAGCGTGTTTTTTTTTTCCAAAATCAATGTGTTCAATACTTGCTTAGGTACATTAATTTTTTATAGATCTCATGATACGGTTTTATTTTTCATCAAAATCGAGCCCGAGACTCCTTTGAATAGCGTTCGCTATTGCTTATATTTATATAGTATATACACTGGAAATGATCGGTATAAATAGAGACATATATCTTTCAGCTTATTTTGAGAGCGCCGGGGACCCGCCTACCCTCCCCTTCCCTTTCCTTCTTCCCTTCCTCTTCGCCCCCCCCCAACACAGGCACACAGGCTGGCAACATACTTGCGACTCTCCTCATGTTGGAAGTGTCTATGGACGGTGGTGATCACTTAACATCAGGTGACCCATTTGTTCGTTTGCCTCCTATGATATACAAAAAAAAACGTTAGAAAATAAAAATATACAGCAACTGAACACCTTTTAGTATTAAAATAAATAGATACCATATTAATCACATTAGAAACAAAACACAAGAGAAAAGTGGATATAATCGGACATAATAAAATAGATATAAAGTTTAATAACACATATATGTTTTGCTTTAGACGTGATTACATTATTATTGTCAGCTTTGACCCGGACTGGGAATTGTTTATTACATTGTCGCTTAATAAATGTATATTTTCCCAACTAAAGATAATTTCTTTGAACGTTACATCGTAACTGAGGAGTTTTATAAAGATCTGGAGTGTGTAAACTCAAGTCTGGCAATAATACACTTGATCAAGATAATGGTTAATATGAGAGCGGTACTGCGAACCGGATGCGAATCCACTATCGGCCGGTGAAAGTAGATGTTACAAAAAATGCTCCCATTCCTTGCGCCAGTTGATATTTCATGAGACATTCACTTAAGACCGGTATGAAATAGAGTACGTAAGGTAAACGCCCCAATTATTCACCCGCACTTAAAATATTCCAGTGTACGTAATTGTAACGTGCAAGTCTTGCGTCTGATTTCCAGTCGATCGTAACTTGACATGTTGTTTAATATAGAAAAGAAAAAATAATATTTCGCTCGAAAAAAATTTACAGTTGGTATTCGATAACTGTTCATGATTTAATAATAACAGTCATAAGGAGAAACCTTTTTGAATTCTGCCATCGTCACAGGGACAAAATATTTTTCTAAGTTCAAAAAAACTTTCTAACGACTGCTTCTTTATTAGAACTATCTGGGAAGTTTTTGTATTAACTAAACATGCAAACCCTTACTTAAGATTTAAAATCCTCATCACCTGTGCACAATAATTAAATTATGTCACCAAAACTGCCACCAATTTTACACAATATTGGTTAAAATCACCCCACGAAATATTAAGATTTCGAAAAACTCATTAATAATTTTTATAATGATACTAGATGACCCGCACAACTTCGTTTGCGTGAAATCGGTTACCTACCCGTTCCAATTGTATTACCAAACTTGAAGAATCTTAAAAAACCTAGAACCCGATTACAGCGACTCCGTTCGTTTCCAATTGTAAAAACAAACAATTCAGGGAATCACTCAGACGAAAATCTAGTTGGTTTAGTGAATGACTTACGTATATGTGAAAGAAAATCTATGTAGTGGACGTAGCGCCATCTGTCATTTATCAACATAAATAATTTCGTTCCGTTTAAAATACGAACGATCGTTAAATTATTTGGATATGGTCTTTGCAAAAATACTGAAATCGTGATAAAAATTGGGAGGGTTGAGTAAGAGGGTGAAAATTTGAGGTTATAGGTATATTTTCATGACAATAAAAAAAATACAATAAAATGTTTTTGCCAAAGAAAAAAATCAGGACAGAGACACCCTAATCACCTAGTGGTATGAAGTATACTTTACGACATATTCTTATTCTTACCAAATGTATATAAAAAAAAATCATTCGAGCCGTTTCGGAATAGTCCGAATACAAACACCATGACATGAGACTTATTTATAAGATTATTCGTAAAATACAAGATTCTGAATAAGAAATTGCAATGTACCTAGTTTTATAGAATTTTATATTCTAAAAATACCTTAGAACATCTGTATAATATCCAATAAATTATATAGAGTGCCACTATTTGATACCTTTACCTTAGACGTGTTTGTCTGGTTGTTCTACATTGTCAGGGTGAAATAGACGTGACTTTAGGTTTACGACCAATTTCATAGCGCGACCTAAATTTCAGTAAATTTTGACATATCATAAAATTATATGGTACAAGACAACCGATATAACAACAAACGAAACGAATAGACTATATAAATTTAATGTTTCTATATAATTTTGTTAAACGAATAATACCCACGTATTGTTCTGTCATATTCGTTATGAGCTGAACAGCTCTTAAATCTTCTTCAGATATGAGACATTTACTAGCTGCAACGTGGAGACTTATTGCCACTAACAATCATAAACACATTACACGTTTTAAGAATTATTTATAATATAAATTATTCATAAATTATTTCTAATGCTTAATTGGCAATACCCGAGGTATCCATATTATAGTTGTACTGTAATAGTATTTTGTGTTTGCTAGTTACCAAAGGTGCAATACACGTTCTTATGTCGTTATTAAATAAATATAAAATGTATAAGTAATTGGCATATACAATTACATATATCTAATGTTTATACACACATTCGACCTCCTAGTCAGACCATTCGGTGGTAAAATATGTATGTGTGTGTACTATAAACAAGATAATTGGAATTCTTGCAGATCTTTAAAATATGCATTTAAGCCGAATTTACGAGGTCACTGATCTCAAAATTTAGAATATCGCAAAAAATTTTTTGTACCAGTTCATTGTAGAACACGCGAAAATTGTTGTTATCCTTGTCGGTTCGGGACCAGATTCACTTACTTTTATAAAATACTCGACGACCTCAACAGCACTGTGAAGTAAATAAAGGTATTACAACCTACAAAAAACATTCTTGTAAATTTGGGACAAGCGAAAAAATCAAACTTAATTGTCCATAAAGGAAAAGTCCAATAAAAGAAATGACGGCACCGATGCTAATGCGTTGATATGTTTAATTATGAGTTGTAATGTTTTATTGTCATATAAAACACTCGTTTCTGCCTAACTGTATACCGTTGAAAAGGGATAACAATAGGTAACGTCAATTGTTTTGGAGACGATGCTCTCACGCGCTCCACAATGAATGGGATAAAGATAAATTGCTTTGATTATGTGACGGAATGTATCACGTATAATAGAATGCTCTTCTAACACCTAAATTATATTAATAGACACACGAAACTTATGAAATAACGTATACTTTACGCTTTTATATTATTATTGCCTTACTTTCGTCAAAATTTGTAACTTTCCCGTTCACTTTAACACCAATATCTTTTTAATTTGTTCCGCCAACTCTCGGCTCGCTTTACTGCTATTAACTGTGGTCAATGTATAAATTAATTAACATCGTAATTTCTAGAACAATTACCAAATGCTAACACAAGTTTACGACAATTGCCCAGCTATGTATCACGATATTGGCAGCATGTGATATATTACCATTAAACATTGTTATGAAATTCGGACAGCTTTAAGAATTGGGACCGGTTAATGGCAAAGTTGCATCACTATGCACGTTTCTGATGTCTGACTGTGTTTCTAATAACTGAACTGGTATATTAATAAGTTATTGCAATGTCAGTGTTCTTGTTTTCTTAAACTGTACGTTAGTTTACGAGGAAGTTTTCATTGTTTGCTGATTTACGTCATTAAATGTTCAACGTAATATTTAATACTGAACTGATTTTTGGCAGAATTCATATCCTGTTTTATTGAAAGTACCAAGACCCTTTTATAAGCGTTAGTTTCACTTAATTTTTGCGATGGAGATGTTGCTACTCTTAAAATGTTTTATAAACTTACTTGTCATTCTGCTAAAACAAATTGTTTTGTAATATGATTGACTATATATTTAATTTTACTAATCTCCATGACATTTAATTAAAAAGTCGTATAACCTTCCTTATCGTTATCACCTTGTACTAAATGTAACTCCACAATCAGCTTAAGGACGACGTGCCTTAATATGTACAGTTTACAAGAAAATCCCGATCATCTAATCGATAATTCACTTACATTCAAAGTCAATTATTATAATCGAAATACACGTGTACGTAAGTGTTAATTTATTTTTATTTACGAAAGTTGTTGTATCACTTCTAAAAATCATATTACGAGACAAATTAATTTAATCGTTAGATAATTTTACTCTGTCACCTTAAATTTATCTTCATTAAATTTAATTCACCAAAATAATTATTGATCTCTGATAACGGGTCCTTATTTATTTAAATGGAATATAATTTAACAAAGAACAATCACCACTTATATAAATATGCAATGTATAAAAGACATTCATAGATAGACATTGCAAAACCAACGAATCACATAGTCACGACATTGTCTATCTAGGCAAAGAGCAAATGAACGTAAATAATTCAGAAGGTATAATTATAGTTTTTTATTTATATTAACCTTTACATACAATAAGTGCTAGAAGCGATGAGATGAGATTGCAAATCTGAGCATGAAGAGCGACGTGAAGTACCGTTATTGTATTGCAAGTTATAAATAGTATTGGTCAACGTATAGAAGAGTATGTATAGTTATATATGTTTTTTTATTTTTTAATGTAGCACGGCAAAATAACTGCACTGTGCCTGATGGTAAGTACAGTACAATCCAAAAACAATGGTGACCACCGAGTTACACACTATCCATCGCCGGTCGCCGCTGTCATGCCGGCCAGCGAAAAGCTGGATATGCACAGGCTGATCCCGAAACGCGACCCGCAGAAGCGAATCACTATGACGGGCTTTTTCGCCATATACATGGTGGTTGCGACCCAGTCGGGCTGTAAAACCCTACCACCCCGCTTTCGCCTTTGCCTCGTTCGTTATTCAGCAAGGTGCACCACGTGCAGGTGAGGTTGGCTTGGATGTCTCAAGTTTAAGATGTTATTCGACACCCCTTACACCCCAAATATTATCAAATAACTATTATAATTCATGGTACCTACATCTATACACATAAATAAGATTGGAGTGTCTGTTTGCAATATCAAAATAACAGCTTATTACTAAATGGATATGAAAGTATATACGGTACTTATAACTAAAAGCCCTATTTAAGAAAATGATTGTTTTTATGTTTGCTGCGACTAATCTCCGAAACGGTTGATCCGATTTTGACGTGGAGTTCATTGGCAGGTAGCCTGATTTATAAAGAGTAAATTAAACTTACTTTTACTTTTATTTTAGTGAAGTAATAGGGTTTTCTACAAATATAATAGATTAAAGTGTCGAGAACTGCGCGCACCCCACTAGAAAGTCAACAATGAACAAAAAGTTGTCGCAGGTAACAGCTACTTTTAAATAAAATTGTCTTGACATCTTCTATTGTTATTATAATACTTATAACTAAGATCATAATTGACCTTTCAAGATGTTACAAGTAACCTTTTATATACAGGTCCATGTGAGAAAGATCCTTTAAGTTATCTTTCCACCTAAGTAAGTAAACACTTATGTAATTTTGTATCGTAGTGTTGCCTACGACTCTTCTCGCCATATTCTGAAGAGTATAAGCTATTAATAACCATGAAAATTTGCGATATATGTCTTACAAGGCTCTCGATTCCAACACGTATGTCATTTTACTCACAGATTTGATCATTTATTGTCATAGACCAAGATCCCAGAGCTGCCAGACCCATCTTATTTTTAAATGAAATGTTTTAAGTAGTGTTTTGAAGTGAAATTTCTAATGCGGTTTCCAACAAGGTTGTGTTAAACGTGTACCATGGAGGAAGTATGAAAGCACTGTTTCGTTAAACGTTCAACGCTCCTGGGGAGGGGGAATAGAAAGAGACACTGCGAGAAAAATAGTCAAACATTTCATATCTTACTTTAGTTATCATAATTCCATTGTAAACGTTATAGATTTGGATATTTCTCCACTCGAAAATGATAATTAAAAGATGCGATCAATTGTGAATTGTAAGCAATGTTAATAAAGTTTGTCTTAAAAAAACAATATGATTTCACTAAAAATCAATTTCTACCCCTTCCTATTTTCATTTCCACATTACAAAGTTTCACTTCTTCCGCGCGGAGGGACTCCACGCACTATTTTTTTTAATGTACTTATAACGCTTTCGCACTTACACATTTCGAGATTGGGGGCGTATGTATAGATATCAAGAGACAAAGGTGACTAAAAATAGGTGCTCCTTTACTTATTTTTTAATTGCTGATTTTTGTTTATGTTGTGTATAATATCATTCTAAAACAGTAACCAGTGTTGCCAGACACCTAACCAGAGGCACAACTTCTGCCAGGCGCTTTAAAGCGAACAAAAAAATCAGTGAACTTAGCTTATATTTAAATGCTTGATTTATTAATATGTTATTCAGATAACTATTACAAAACTATTTCATCAGCCACACAGATTGTAAGGGACAAACATCCCGCCAGACATGAAAAATAGTCAGTTATTAGATTGTTAGGTTAAGTGTCTGGTGAATCCTGCTTTAGAATGATATTATATACCTACAACAAATATAAAAATATATGGATAGGTTGCAGAGAAGAGCTGTCCGCATTGTCAATGATGCAGATATTACAGAGTTTATATAGCCGCTTCAGTTGCGCAGAGACATTGCCTCACTGAGCGTGTTCTACCATCTGTATCATGGCGAGTGTTCTGAAGAGTTATTCAAATTAATCCCTCCCTCTCCTTTTTACAACCGAACTAATAAAAATATTAATTATCAGATACTAGCCGAGATTTAATAATTAATAAAAATATTAATTATCAGACGCTAGCCGAGATTTAATAATTAATAAAAATATTAATTATCAGATATTAGCCGAGATTTAATAATTAATAAAAATATTAATTATCAGATACTACTAGGCAGAGGCCCGCGACTTTGTCCGCGTGGAAATCCGATATACACGTATTCATTTGTGAATCATGCAATTTCGATTGTATGGTTCACAAATGTATATATGTATGAATAGCTTCAGAATAGTTAGCTAGGTCAGACGCGACTTTTTCCAGGTAACAGTCCAAGCCGAGGTGCGCGTGCGCCCTTGTGTATGTTACCTAAAAACCAAATCGGCTGAGTGCCTTAAGCGCTCGCCTTAGTAGTCCGGTGAAGCTGCAAAGACCCTGCAGGGTCAATAGCGTAATCAGTTCGAGAAAAAAAAATCGTCCGCGTGGAATAGTTACTTTGGGTTAACGCTAACACACAACGGAAGCTCTCAAGAAGAAAAAATACCCCGATTTTGCAACATTCTTCATTGCTGCTCCGCTCCTATGAGTCTTTTTAACGTGATAAATCCCCTTCCCCGATAAATGAGCTATATATATGGTCCAAATCGGACCAGTAGTTCCTAAGATTATCCCCTACAACGTCACAAACTGACAAACTTTACCTCTTTATAATATTAGTATTGATAACATTACGAACTATATCGCAGAAAGATACTCCAAATATAAGCTTATAGCTTAATAAGGGAGATTTAACCTTGAGTTAGTTTCAGTGCCATCCTATCGAAATCTTTATTATATTTTAAGATTATAGGTTGAAGCAGTGCCGGATAACGGTAGCATGTTCCAACAACGAGTCGATTGACGTATCTCTACTATAAGCCACAGTCTTTAATGAATGATATTGTCGAAAAGCAAATGTGGTCATGTCATAAACGATGTGGTCAAATACTAAAAGCTATAAATGATAAACTATACTATATGATATACTATACTATATGATATACTAACTACTACTATTCGATACACTAACTATATGATAAACATACTGTATGTATGACTTTATCAATGTTAAACAATATCGGTAACCCTAATGAAAATTAAAAAAGTAATTGTGTATTTTTAGCACTTTACAGCTTTGTTGGAGTCAACGAATTTTACGATTAAAACTTGGAAATACAATAACTAAATATACAATTAGAAGATACATCTCTTCTTATATAATTCATAAAACTGAGTTAACATTTTAAAATATTTATTATTATTCTGCAACAAAACATTACAGAATCAAATGACATAACATTATTCATTTTCGCGTCTGTAAAATTCATCTTACGCGTCAAAAGCGAAAGCTCTTAGATAACCTTTTAAATAACTACGTTAGTTTTCACATAAATAATACGACTGTTAAAACAGTTAAAGTTAATTGTTTTAAAAGTTCATTCACTTTGATATTTAGATAATTTTTAGCCTGTTGTAATCTCCACTGTAGTAGTATTCTCAGGTACGTTTGGAAATTGGTCTGTGTACCTAGTAATTTAGCAGAGTACGGAGGATTCCTACTCGCGAGCATCATATACACGGTGTTTGGCAAAATACTTACAAGCCAGCATGACAGCAACGTTGCCGATGTATTTTTCAGTTCTCGGGAGTCATAGTTCTTTTAGATTGCACCATCAGTAGCTACACGGTGCCATGCTTCAATTTTATAAAAAAATGTATGCTGTTTTTTTTAATATTACTAAAGTTGTTTCCATTTTTTTTCCAAACGGCAACATGATGAAGTGCAATGCACCCATAGAGATCTGCAACACCAGAAGTGTTACCGTTGCGGTGCACACTATAAAGAAATCATATTTCAGTTGCTCTGGAAGTAAATCACATGTGCTTTTAGTGTTGACGCAGTTTTGCTAAGTTTTACCGAAAATGGTTTGGCAGAAAGAAACACTTTGGAATTTGAAGATAAATACTTGAGAGTCACAATTTTCTCTTTCACATAAACATTCATTTTAAACCCTGTATTATCCGTAATGACAGTTCAAATGCATACATTTATAGCTTAGTCATACACGAAACGGTTCACTAAAATGTACCTACGCGTCTGTACCTACTATGAGATGTAGTAATAAACTTATTGGTTTATGAAACCCACTACAAAGGCAAATCGATTTTATTTCAGGTTTGTATAGTTTTCAGAAGCCCTTTCGTTTCATATTTGCCTGTTAAACCTCATTATTTAGTGTGACTTTCAAATAACTTTCAATTACATTATTATTTTGATTTAAATAAGTCGGAATATTATCAAGGTTCTGGTTTGTTTCTTTTATCGTACAATATATTGTGCTAATGAGTTTTTTATATAAACTATGTAAATTTTAATTATAAAATTTTATTAAAAGAGAAGTATAGAGCATACTTTTAATCTATTTACTGTTCTTATTACGGTTTTTCTTTATAATTCAATTTCAGAAAATTAACGCATGGAATTATGAGTACATATTCCATTTTATTATCACACTTTTATTAGCTTCACCTGTATGTATGTATGTAACCGACCCCTTTGAGCTCGATTTTGTCCTACTTTGAACGATCAGATTTGATTCAAACTTTGCACACCTGTCAAAGGTCGATGACAATGCAATAATCCGAAAAAAAAAGTTTAAAAAATGAAAAAAATACTATTAGCTTCACCTGTATGTATGTATGTAACCGACCCCTTTGAGGTCGATTTTGTCCTACTTTGAACGATCAGATTTGGTTCAAACTTTGCACACCTATCAAAGGTCGATGACAATGCAATAATCCAAAAAAAAAGTTAAAAAAATGAAAAAAATATTATTAGCTTCACCTGTATGTATGTATGTAACCGACCCCTTTGAGCTCGATTTTGTCCTACTTTGAACGATCAGATTTGATTCAAACTTTGGCACACCTGTCAAAGGTCGATGACAATGCATAATCCGAAAAAAAAAGTTTAAAAAATGAAAAAAATATTATTAGCTTCACCTGTATGTATGTATGTAACCGACCCCTTTGAGCTCGATTTTGTCCTACTTTGAACGATCAGATTTAATTCAAACTTTGGACACCTGTCAAATAATATGTAATATCAGTATTTTATTAAATTATTAAATTTATTTAATTTTATTTTCTGTTTTTAGTTGGATTTTTAATGAAAGCGTGTTTTTTTTTAGTTTTTTAAAACTATTATTTATTTTTCATCTACTTTCCAGATAAAATAATATTTTCTTCGACTATCCTATTACTTACGACTAGACGATTACGTTGTTCTGCATTTATAAACATAACAGTTACGAAAAATGTTAAGCTATGTATAGAAATAAAATTGAAGTTACTGTTGTCTAGCTTAAACTCTGAAATAGCTGTACTTATTTTAATCTGATTTTTACTAATAGATAGGGGAATTTTGAGTATTATACAGAATTATATCATTACGGTTTTAATTAGGAGCTAAACGGTAGTGTTGAAATTTAAGTTAAAATCAGCTAAACTTAAATAAATAGCGATCATAAGTTAAAATCAACTGAATTTAAATAAAAAGCGATCAGGAGACACATCAGGAATGAAGTGCCTTTCACTTTATCTTCAACTCCAAATATAATTTGATACACAGATTTAAATTCCTTAAATTTCTATATTGTTCTTCTGATTATTAAAGTTATAAAATATAGGGGGCATAACGTTTTTTCCTTACGTGATGATTTCTACTAGTTAACTCATACTGCAAGCCGTGTTAAGGAAAATAGTTCCAAGAATAAAAGACAGTCCGCAATTTATTCATATAAATTATGGAATTCCTATGAAATAATGAAATTTTTTACACCAGAACGAAGTCGCAGACACCAACTAGTTTTAAAAAAAATTATTGATATCCCAATCTGTGGTAAATATTTCTAAATATTAATTGAAAGAATATATATTCGCTGTAACAGTATGAAACATATCACAATGTAGCGGAAAGTGTTTAAAAAGTGAGTTTTGAAAACGTTCAGCAAGAAAAAAGAACCGGTGTTATGTAACTTTTAATTGAACCAACTCATGCGTTTCGCTCGTGTTTGTAACCACGTAAACAAAGGCTGTTGATTAATTAGTGCTCACGTTTCTACACTTGAAATTACTAGTTTAGATTGTCGATTTTATCAAATCTATAGCTACTACAAAACATAGCATGATTCTCTCTTCTATCCTTAGAAAAAATATATCGTTAATTGAAGCATTTATTCTATACATGAATAAATGAAAATAAAACAGTTCAGTGCCTTATTTTCCGCTGTCAGTAGCTTCAGCAACTTTTTCTCTTCTATTTGTCAACAGATAAAAAAAATAGTAGTTATTGATAAGATTTTGCGTCATCAATAAAACAAATTTGGAAACAGTTTTTTTCCTTAACATTATCGTGTCATATCTAAATAAGTCCCTATTCATTATATTTCCGAATCCATAGGTAGACTAATTTTATTACGGTCGCATATCGACCACAATACGATAACTAATTTGCGTAATTCTATTTTTTTTTATTCCAGTAGATTCAATCAGAAGGTAGTAGCAGTTCTTATTTCTAGCTACTACAATCCGCGCCAAACTTTTTGACCGCTCTGACTATATGTACAGATCACAAATTTTATGTATAAATATAAATTACATTATCTTCATAATATTAATACAACTTAAAGATTATAATAACTAGTGGGCGCCCAGAGTTCGATATTCGACCATAGTTCATTGATTTTTTTAAGTTTGAATTTTATTAGGGTTAATATCATTGTTGAATGTAGAATAAAAAAGGGTAATTGGAACGTAAGAGTAAAATAATACATACAGTCGAGCATTGCAACCTCTTTCGCAACCTTTTTTGAAGTTCTTTATTGACGGATGTCAAATTGTCTTTTTCGTTTACATGTGTGTATATTGTTGTGTAAAATTGAAGCATTAGTGTGAGTAATATTTTAATTAATTTAATGTACTTCTAATGCATTTTATATAAAATAAATAGCTTTCTGCACTTCTCCTCCATATAAATTTTAACTATGCCAAATGTCACGTTCATCCGTTCGCGCAATTCCGATAAAAAAGGGATACAAAGTTTAGGCTTCACGTATTAATATATAGATATTTAAACTTTATTTTGTATTCAACTTTTGATTATATTACGCGCAATGGCGGAGTTGCAGCTATATTTAGATAGGTCAAAATATTGACGAGGATTATTATACTATCTACGTATTACTTTTGGTTTTACTTCTTTAGACACAGTGTAAGGATATGTATGTTACATCTAGGAACAAAAATACGATTCATATACACTGATATATAAAAACCAAAGACACTAATACGAATAAAAGTAGAGCTCAAAACCGGCCGCAAAAACACTCCAATATACATACGTGGTTGTAGGTGGTGGAGCCAAGCTTAAGCTATTACTGATTTCAGCATTAATGGGTCGGCTCGTCCGAGGTAGTACCACCGTCTCAGAGAAAACCGACGTCAAGTAACAGTGCTTGCATTTGTGCATTTCTTTCGATAAGTGAGAGCGCCGGAGACCCACCTTTTTTTTTTTTTTAACGTGGGGAAATCCCTTATGGATACGCCACCCTCCCGGGGGAGAGGGTGGGTTATGTCCGAGTCGCACGGACTAAAACCCCACGGTGTACCGACAGACCGTTTTGTGGGGGCGGCAAGGGATCGTTCAATTTTTGTGAAAAAGGAGTGAAAACTTCATCCAAAGTGTATCAAGATTACAGTCTTGGATCATGTTGTGAAACCTCTCAGATATACACTTTTTTTAAATATACCGTGGACTTTCCAGCAGGTCTCTGCACCTGGTCACAAGGCACGAACTACCCAAGCCTGACTTGAAACCAACGTTCCGGATTTTATAAGAGCTGAAGACTGGCCCTATCTAGACCGGACTTCAACCCTTTAGACTTCAAATTATGGTCAGTTTTAGAGGACACGGCCTGCTCTAAACGACACAGCGACGTTGAGATTCTTAAAAAATCTTTGGAGCAAGCAGTGCGAAATTTCCCTTGGAAACAGTGCGTAAATCCATAAGATTCGTGGCCAAACAGATTAAAGGGCTATATGTAAAAGGTGGCCATGTCGAATAGAATTTTTTTAAATTTTTTGCTGAGACTAATATAATAATTTGTAGGTGGTAGAGCTACGCTGAACCTATTATTGGTTTCATCATGAATGATTCGGCTCGTCCGGGGTAGTACCACCCAATCGCAGAAAACCGACGTGAAGTAACAGTGTTTGCATTGTTGCGTTTCGTTCGGTCAGTGGGAGCCCCGGAGGCCCACCCCCCCCCCCCCCTCCCCAAACAGGCTGGCAACGCATTTACGACTCCCATGGTGTTGCAAGTGTCTATGGACGGTGGTGATCACTTAATATCAGGTGTTTACCCATCTGTTCGTTTGCCTCCTACGAAAAAAACCTAAAAAAACAAATTCAACCTTACACTATTGATTTAAAGTTGTTTTCACAAGGACGCACACGAGACTATTTGAAATGACTGCATAATCCAAAATTATGCACTCATTTTTGTGTGCCGATTGTGACACGTTTGGTGTGCAACTTTGGTCTTTGTATATCAATGTTCATATAAGATATATTTCGATTTCTTTAATGCACTTATTCGTTATGCGATCATGCTTTTTTGCGCGTAATGTCCTTCCAAACATATAAAGAGCACTAGGCTGAATTTTACTGGTTAATTTATGCCTAATAGATACTCCAATTCACAATATTACAGAGACTACACTATAATATTATATGACGTGACAAAAAGGCTGTTAAAACATAACATCTGTGAGTGTCGATTGATGAACGAATAAATAAAAACCCACATTCTTTATAGGATTAGCATTGACATCACGTTTTCTATGGATAAATTGGGTATTTCCCACTACAACATATTTACACCAGTTCAATAACCTCTCCTATACGATGGCTCGGTGTGAGCTGTCGATATAGAAAATAATACAAAAAATTCGAAATCGTTTCTTTTATTTTCTAACAACGCATGATCGTTATTCACAGCTATTTTTAAAATGGTAAATAAACAACGTCGGAGCATGGTTTTTACTTGAGAACTCTGGAGCTTTTTCAAAGATTTTCCAAATATATGTTTTTTTTTTCTTTAGCACGCTCTGTTGCTTTAATGACTTGATGAATTTTAACATGCGAATTGT
The DNA here is from genome assembly GCA_015888305.1 of Antheraea pernyi. Classification (NCBI taxonomy): domain Eukaryota; kingdom Metazoa; phylum Arthropoda; class Insecta; order Lepidoptera; family Saturniidae; genus Antheraea; species Antheraea pernyi. The sequence goes on along the minus strand of MU158748.1, from coordinate 616,778 downwards.
CCTTTGGTTCATCTTCATTATGTGAATAACATTCGTCTTACATTTGAGTATGACGTCTGTGATTAAAAAGATAAGAAGTTCCGTCGAGTTTTTTGAAGTGAACATCTTATGGTAGATCATTGAAATTCTGATCTGCGACCTTTTTGTGTGACGACAAGTGGTGACGGTAAACACTGTGTCGGGTAGAGTGTTCATAGCACGGGTTCTCGTCCGATCACCGTAGTTAAGCAACGTCGGGCGCGGTCAGTACTTAGATGGGTGACCGTCTGGGAGCACCACGTCACGTTGGCTCTTTGTTGTATTTTTCAATTAAAATCCTTCCCTGTAATACAAAAGTTTCGGTTCTTTCGTGTCTTTTTGTACAATAAATCCTTTTTTTTTTGTTTTTATTTATAATCTGTAAGTTAATTACAAAGAGTTACGTTACTATGTACCGCCATAACACTGTATTCATACGTTGACGTATTTACATTATGGTTAACATATCGCACATTATAGAGGTGGGGAAATATGTCTATTCATTCGCGTCGATCAACCTCTGCGATAAGCTGGACCTTTTCGTAAAAGTAAAACACCATAAACATCACAAAATATGGTGAAAGGCTTTTTTCTAATAGGCGGACCTATTTGACAACCACCGCCAAGTTTAAATTCTGTCGCCAAGCGCCAGTAGCACCGTTTGAAAGCCAGTCTTCTTCTAGATTTAGCGTATTATCATTTGACTCAGCATTGTAATGTAGTCCGGTGAAGCTGTTAAGGCCTTGCTATGTCAATAGCGTAGTCGGTTCGAAAAAAGAACCGCATTGTAATTTAACCCGATGTTTTAAGGCGTAGATCTCAAAATGGCGGATCAAGTTTTTAAATATCAAGCTAAATTTATTAGATTGTAATTTAACATTACATAATTTGTTATTGTTCAAGGTTTTCAAATTTAGTAATAAATAGTTTTTTTTTATATTTAATGCTGGCAATAGTCTGTACATCATAATGTCTACATTAGTTTGTATGGAACTTGAACCCTTATGGTTTTGGACAGTTCAGGGGTTAATGTAAATGTTTTGGTTAAACACCACAGATCTATAAAAGGCATTATTCTTTCAAGCATACTACTACAAATTCCTAGTATAGTAGTGCCCCTGTACGTTTTATCAGAGTATATCAAATTTCATGGGAATCGATTAAATAGTACAAAAATTTTGTACTCCAGCGCTGTCTCATACCGAGATATAGTAAAATGGATAGCCTTAAATCGTTCTCCGAGAAAATTGTTTTCTTCAATCTCACATATATACAACAACTAGCGGGCACGTCGGGCTCTGTCCCGCCCTGATAATAAAAAAAAAACCTGGACAAATTATATACCTAATCCTTCCTTATGAATCACTTTATCTACTGTTGAAAACTGCATGAAAATCCGTTCAGTAGTTTTTGAGTTTATCGCAAACAGACAGACATGTCATAGGGCTTTGTGTTATAATATATATTGATATCCATTTTCATATTAATGTTTAATATTACCAAATGTCACTGCCATAAGAAATATTCACCGTTCAACATACGTTAATCGACTTCGAGCAATCAAACGAGGTTTTGCTTTTTCAAAGCGAAGACTAATAAATATTGCCCCGGGGTTTCAAATGCAAATGAACGTGGCATGGTCGTCGACCAGTGATGCCGCTGAGCTACGACTTCGGAAGCTCATCAGGCATTCGGGAAACGTCCGCGAGGGGTCACCGACCGTGTTTGGCTAACCAGCGACGACCGCGAGCGTTCGTTCACTCGGCTCTATTCGCGCCTATTCACACTCACCGGCCAAGGTGAAGGACTGAGTGCCAATGTGGGGAATGTTTATATGATGTGCAAAATACTTTATTTATTACATCTCTGTAATAATTAGAACATGATTATCATACTGAAACATTTATATTTTAAACTGGCTGTGCCCGCGACATCGTCCGTGTGAATCCTTATATAAAAAAAATAGCGATTAATATCATCTGAATGTATTAAATCAATCTAGTTATCTACTTTTCTCTCGTAATTAAGTCGCGTCGTCATTAAAAGTACAATAACTTTTGATAGAGCGAACCGATTTTAATGAAAGAAAGACTAAAGGATACTCAAAGATATGCTTTATGATTCCTCTTCAAGAGATTTTATCATGAACGCAGTATTTTAGCAGTGATGCGTATCCATTCAAACAAACAGACAGCCAGACAAACGTTTGTAAAACTGATTTAAATTTATTTTATTACTTACTAGCGGGCACGGCAGACGTTGTCCCTGCCCTGATTAAAAATAAATCCTTTACAAATTATATACCAAAAGGTTCCTCATAAATTATTTTATCCTCATGGAAATCCGTTCAGTAGTTTTTGAGTTTAACGCGAACAGACAGACGCGGTAGTGGACTTATATTTATTTTATTTTATTATTTTATATTATGTAATGTTTCCTAGACACCTGCAACATTTTTTTACAAAGATCAAATGTGTACACACACGTTAAGTTTACGTTTTTATTTTAATTATTGCGGAATCGTTATTTATACCAGAGTAAAAAAAAATGTAAGCCATTCATGCAATGCAGAGATGAACAACCTAGTTTACAATAGGCTCACTATAAAATGTATTACACAGATCGAATGTAATGATAGTAATAGAGGTATGTACTTTTACAGCAATTAATAATGTAATAAATTATTCCTATTCATGTATAACAAATAATTGCAGACATAATTATCCTTCGCTTGTATGTTATTATTATCGATGAAAACATTGGCTTCCCGGTGTTATTACAATGTGCGAGTAAGTAAGCATTATGCAATGACTAAAAAGTGTAAAAGAGAAAGCACTTCCAATTTGCACATACTAAATGTCACGATACATCGTGTTATTCTTTCAAACTGTAGTACGATACCAAACAGCAAGTTACTCAACAGTAGAATAATTGGCAACAGTTTATGAAACTGTTATGAAATAAAAATAATGCAATAGGTTATTATAATATATAGCGTGTATTATTAAAATTATATTACCAAGAACACAATTTTCTGCTTAATACTAAAATATTTAAAAGTCATAATGTTAAATCTTTGAAAAACGGTACCGGTGAGTGTGCCTCACGTTGCTCGTATCTGATCTAGTGTTATTTACCGCGTGTATATCTACAATAAATTATATCATCCTTGTAAGAGTTGCTATGAGACGATAACAAATTGATCGTTTCCCCGCGGGAGGTATTCTTGAAGAGAATGACTTCTAATATAATAAACTGTCGTGCTATCGATCGTTACAACATCTTAACACCGAAGTAAACAAGCTGGTATATAGCAAGGCGTGGTTCAGGACATGATTTTTATTGTTCAGACTATTCAAACGTGTAGGTAAATAATTTGGTAACACGAAATACGTCATCACATTTAAAAATACTTTATTCACTTTCGGCCCTAATAATGCAAAGCCAACACACAAATGGTCCAAAATGGTAAACACGTTAAATTTAGATGTGGACTGGCTCTTAAGTGCCACCGCAGGAACACACCAATAGATGCTCGGCAACAGATTTTCGCTATTTTCACTTCTCAGAATCGGATTTGTATGGAAAAGGCTCGTCTATTTTAGGTAATCAATCCATTCTCTAGATGGCACTGTTATTTAATTTTTTTTGACAAGTTTGATAACAAAAAATGGTGGACGACAACTAATTTTGACATTTCAAACTGACAACTTTCAAATATTTGTTTCATTCACTTTGTTTACGTATCTGTTACGAGAGTGTGCTCCCTTAAATTTTCTTGCCTGTCACAAACAATTTTATCTATCTCCGGATCTACTTATAAACATTGACTCTTGCATATACATACTTGGATTTAGATTTGCCTTACGATGAATATATTCATTACAAATAAAAACGGTTAAAAACCTGTATACGATTTACGCAGTATCGCTGTATGCATACATACATAGCTATAAATGTACATTTACAACTAACAGATATTAGTTCGAAACTAGTATTATAGAGGCGCTGATTGGAAATAAAGAGTGCGCCCTCTATTTATATAACGTACTCTGTGGGTAACTAGCCAGATGGACGTAGAAAAATGGACGTAGATTCGAATCCTTGCGACAGACTGGGAGCTCTCGGGAAAGAAATATATCGTTATGTAATAATAGCATGATAGTGGGGGTTTTTCTAATGCCCGGCCAGCAACCTGGCACCCTTAATCTGCAAATCTCTTGCACTCGAATGTCGGTTTATTTAGTTCACCCATTGTGACTTAACGTTGATTGAGATTGCGGCCAGTCTCTAAACAATAAAAATATATATGAACATCCTCTTTGTACCAATGAGTCATTATATGTTATTATAGTTAGTTATTATAGAACTCTCATAACATTATGGCTGATATTAAGATCCACTAAGAAACCTTAGATAAAGTAGCAAATAAACAAAATAATACAGGTCTGACGTTATGACGGTATCATGCAAAACTATTGAATAAATTACGATATTTTTCTTTAGTTTTACTTTTTAGACACTGTGTCCTTTTTTAATAACAAATAAATCAAATTTCTTATATTTGATATAATAAATTAAATAAAAAGAAACTACATTTTGTGAGGAGAGTATATTTTGCTTTCCATTTTTACGTGTCTTCCTCTGCAGATAAAATATATTGTTGAGATTATAGATAACGGACACGAAATCGCGGGTATTAGGTGGCCAAAAAATATAAACAGTCACTTAGATTCTATACTTTTTTTTTGCCCAAATTAAAATGACATTTCTATTATTTCCAGGGGATGCAAGATGTACTGGACGAGGATACAGAGATGACGGACTGGATGATCGAACGTGACCCTAAATCAGGAGTAGTACTACACGACAGATTGATGACAGACGCGGCCATCGGAGCAGCACCAATCAAGACAGAGCACTCTTACAGCTTACACTCAGATGTTGAATCAGCGCCGCCCTCACCACACCATACCAAAGTTGATGGTAACTATAATTTAGATATTCCATTAAAATCGTTATACACTTCCTTCTTTACGATGTCAAGTAGTTTCGTATGACATATTTATGGAGTAAATTGTAGAGGTTTGTGTATAGTCTTCGATTCGAATTGTATATTGCAAATCACGACTTTCAAGCCGCGTGTGGCTCTTTCACTGCTTGACTGAGGGTCTTCCACAAAATCTTTAGTGCAGACTCGAAGTATTATTAATCGAGTTGTAATATTTTTGAAATACAAACGTACAGAAAAGTCGCACAACTTTAGAAAATAACTAATATTACTTCTGTTGTTATTAGCTAGCTACGTAGGTGGTCGTTACCAAAAAAAGATATATGTATTTATTAAAAGCACGCCTGAGACTTTTAATCCTAATTACTTCCATAAAAATATATCTACTTAAGCAAAACTTAAGCTTAAAAAAGGCTTGTTTCAATTTTCTATTGTTTATATTTGGCTCTTTCGGGTGATGAGTTTGGTGACCACTGGGATATTTAAACTGACTGAATAATTTGAACTATTTGAAGTATACGAATAATTCGAAATATTTGGTAACTATTTCAATTGTTGAAATTATATAAACTACACGACTTAGCCGGATAGTTTAATCTATGAATAGAAGTAATTGTTGGAATCTTTCTTACAGTCCGAATTATTTCAATAGTTCGAACAGTTTCAATTATTCGAAATAGTCGATTTATTTGTATATTCAATTAGAGTTTCAAATTATATCTTGATTTATCAACGAATAATTCTTAACCTGTAATATTTGCACACCTCTATGAATTTATTTCAAAATGTTTCAAGCAAGATTAACATTAACGTATGGAAACGGACGGCTTCTGGGTGTTTACAAACAACGGGTACAAGCAAATAAAATTTCATGAGCTTAACATATTTAGTATGACAGAGGTTTATTATCATCTGACCCTTGCATTTTTAGAATATAAATAGCATGACAGCTTGTGTTCGTCAGAAAGGAATGTTCCGCTACCCGTTCGCTTTCCAAGGTATAATCGTACAACTAGCAAACAGTTCTTATATATGATTCACTTTTAAACAATCCCGGTAACGTTTTTATGGCCATTGTCATTCCTTCGGTTTTTATGCAACCACATTTCGCTTTTAAGAGCTACAGGAACAATTTTTACCTGGATCTTTATTTAAACTGTGAATATCGTTGAAAATGGATTCTATACGTGACGTCAAACAAATAATATTTATTTATTGAGATAAAATCATGATTCATTTATTTCTTTTTATTCAACATTTGTACGAACAAAAGAAGTGAGTTGACGAGCATACCAGATCATTAATATGTGACAACATTTGTTAGTAAATCTTTTCTGCTTTTTGCATTTACTTCATGTTTATTCAAACGAAATAATCAGTTATTTGCAATAAATAAGTATAATAAGATGTCTTGCAATGCCTAATTTATGCTCAATAGTTATTTTCTTGAAAAAATCTATATAAATAAAATGTTAGAGGATTGCGGTTGTACGTGCATCTCACAAAAAAGTGCTCGATAGATTTCGATATTTTTTTTTAGTTTTACTTAATATACACTCGGTCCTTATCTAAAAAAAAATCTTGATATACAGTTATTCGAGCTTTAATAAACTATGGTTTTTGTAAACATTAAAAAACTGTAAAGAAATTTTCTAAGCCAAGTATGTTTTTAATTTAGTTAAGACACTAAACAACGCATACAAAACCGCTAGTAGCAGCTAGTGTTCTATAAAAATGTAATTATTTAATTATTAATTATAATGTAATTATTTATTTAAAGTTTGTGATGTTGTGGCGTTGTAAGGGGTAATCTCAGGAACTACTGGTCCGATTTGTATAATTCTTTCAGTGTTATGTGGCTCATTCCTCGAGAATGGTTATAGGCTATATATCATCACGCTAAGGCCAATAGGAGCGGAGCACAGATGAAGAATGTTTCAACATCGAGATGTTTTTTTCTTTTTGAGAGCTTCTGCTGTGTGTCAGCGTTGGCCCAGAGGAGTAACTATTACTACGCGGACGAAATCGCGGGCAGGGGCTATAATCTATATACTAATATTATAAAGAGGTAAAGTTTGTGAGTTTGTGAGGTTGTAGGGGGTAATCTCAGGAAATACTGGTCCGATTTGAAAAAATCTTTCAGTGTTAGATAATTCATTTATCGAGGAAGGTTATAGGCTATATATCATCACGCTAATACCAATAGGAGCGGAGCACCAATAAGAAATGTTTCAAAATCGGGATTTATTTCATCATGAGAGCTTCCGCTGCGTGTTAGCGTTAACTCAAAGTAACTATTCCAAGCGGACGAAGTCGCGGGCAGAGGCTAGTGACAGATAAAGAAACATTCGGACATAATTTTGCACATGGTCATCAGTTCTAAATTAAGTGTAACATGAATTAACTAAAGAGGTGATATTATAAATACCATACATATATAAGTATTTCATATAAAAAGAGTAAACTCGTAAGTTCACGGCTCAATAGCGGGGATTATAACTACTGCGTATTATTAAATACTTAAAAGGTAATATTTAAGTAACATCTGTGCCGCTAGGCATAATTTTTTTTATAAATATCCGTGCATAAAAAATACCACTGCATAAACTACAATCGGAAATATTAAAATGTATGAATGAAAAACGGATTAAACAACGCGTGTATTTTTACATAACAATAGCATCGCGGGTGTCGACACCTACTAATGGACTCATTCGAACATTCCATCAAGGTCGGATGTCGATCTCAGTGATTTGGTAAATGCTGTCATTTGTCAGTTACTTTGAGCACCTATATAATTTACACAACATTGCAAATATATAACATTCATATTAATATCACTATTGTTACAATGTACGCAGCATTAAATAATTTAAAAGACGTGAGTGTATGCTTATGGCCACACGATAGAAGTGAAAACTTATAAATAAATTATAAAACAGTACCATTTAAATACTCACAATATATACATTTGAATTTTTTCATTAATTGTATACAAGATATACATAATATCATATTATAATAATGCATAATAATAAAAACGCAATATATCTAATACTGTATTTCGAATGTAGAAGCTATTTACACAACTTGCATTTATTTTGTTCTCTCTGTTACCCCAGTAACTTATTAATATATATTTTCAGTTATATAAACATAAGAATTAAGATAATTAAATTCAGTTAATATATAATGAAGTAATTTGTAACCGCCCGACACTTTGTATATGATAATCTGTACCAATATTATAAAGCTTATTAGCTAGAATTATTATAACTAGTACACGACAACGACATTCGACCATAGTTCATTGATTCTTTAAAGGGATACATATTATAATAATAGTTGTATGTTATAATATCATTGTTGAATGTAGCATGAAAAAGGGTAATTGGAACGTAAGAGTAACATAATACATACAGTCGAGCATAGCAACCTCCTTCACAACCTTTTTTGAAGACCTTTATTGACAGATGTCAAAATGTCTTTTTTATTTACATGTGTGTATATGTTGTGTAAAATTGAAGCAGTAGTATGAGTAATGCATATTTTAATTAATTTAATATACTTCTAATGCATTTTATATAAAATAAATAGCTTTCTGCACTTCTCCATATAAACTTTAATTATGCCAAATTTCACGTTCATCCGTTCGCCCAATTCCGTTAAAAAGGGATACAAAGATTAGGCTTCACGTATTAATATATAGATTTTTAGAACTGTCATTCATATTTGAGGCTTTGTGTTTTGCATTTTATGACTTATTTATTAGTTCTGGTCACAGAATATCTAATACTAATAGCGGAACCAGTATTATATAAGTGTAGATCGGACAATACGCTAAGCAAGAATAAAGTAACATTACGAGCGAGACGTGATGTGACGTGCTAAGGAATATTTGGGCCCGAAAGCGAGTCGGCTACCCGACGAAAACCGAGCATTACCGAGAATGCACGAAGACTGAATGCCTATGTCAACGATGTTATTTACCACGCGGTTGTTATACAATCGGCTGTCTACGTAATAGTCATGATTACCCACCTTTTTTCAGAGTGATTCAAAGGTAAAACATAGCCTGTGCTCCTCAAAGAAAACGTAGCTTTTGTAAAAATAAAAGAATTCTTAAATGTGACTCAGTAGTTACAGAATTTATTACCTTCTATAAATAAACAAACTTGACTAAATATAGTATACATTAATTAACGAAATTACTAATTATTACATGTTGCGTGCAAAGGAAACAACACAGAAAAACAATATTTAACAGGCAGTTCGTAGTTCGTGTAATTGTAGCTTGAAAATAAGATAATTAGCAGCCTAGGCTCGTAATTGGGTATGTCTTAAGTTTGCGACGTGGACGAAATAGAATATTCAAAACTGAGGCAATATCCCGCAAAAGTTGTAAATGTATTAATATTAGTTCGATTTGCGGGACGGTAGGACATGGGAAGTGTGTTCAAATATATTGCGACTAAAAACATCAGATGAGATTGTTGTCAAATGTCAAAACTTATAAAATATTTAAAAAATAATTACGTGTATATCACAACTGCGTTACGGCTTACTCTCACACAGTTTCTGTTTTGATAAACCCCTGACATTATGCACTTATTCAGTATTTCAACCTTGTCCCCGATGCACTGATAAACTATTACAATGTTAACAATATCCATTTTGTACTATATGAAATGTACATGTATTTAAAAAAAATCATCTTTAACTCGTTCGAATACTTATCAATGACTATCGCGTGGTATTACGGTTAAAAAAGTATATATTACGTCAGACTACTAGAAAGGGATTCAAGGAAGCAAAAATGTAATAACACAGCGACTGTAAAATCCCGGAAACAAACACACTTATCAAAATTTTAACGTTATCAAACACGCTCTGCGGAGTTATAAAATGTATACGCTATCGAGCACGTGTAGATCTATATGATAATTAATTCGTTTTATACAAACATTGGATCCACTTTAAATTTTATAAAGTAAAATCATTTCTGAATTCGATAATTACCGGCCTCGACGGCTAGAATTTGACCGCATCGTTTAATATTGCTAACACGTATTTGATATGGAATTGTGTCGGTCAGATTCGAGCTACTCGTGCGCCTCCACCGGTTTCGGCACAATTCACCAGTCACGCCTAATGGACGCGAAGATTTATTGCAATGGTACCAGTAGCAACATTCTCTGACAATCTTCAATAATAACTTAGAATAATAACGCTATTCTAAGAATAATAATAACTATAAACCGGATTGTATATAACATAAATAGCTTGAAATATATACGAAAAATGTTAGAATAACAAAAGATAGTCATTTTTATTTTACTTTTATTTCAAATACAATTAGTAATACGAATACAGATTATATTATTTTTTACTTTTGTAAAGATAAACAATAACGTATTGAACTAAATATAGGTACCTATTTCGTAATAAGATTTATTCTTTTATTCGAACTATAAAAAAATGAAAAGTGACTCCACTTTCTTTAGGCTTTAATGGGAATATCCTCTGATACCGAGAAATTAATTTGGCAGATTGTGTACATTATTTGAATAGATTCAATCAACAACAAACCTTGAACTTCATATACTCGGTTATACTGAAGACTCGGGTATACTGGGTGACTGGTTACTCGTTAGCAATATTTTTACAGGATAAACAGTACTTGATACTCGTTCTAAATCAATTAAAAATATAGCTGCTTAATATTTGACCTAATTATCTAAAAAATACAAAAATATAGTCAATCTTCTACCCATCTATGTTAAAGCACAGTGTCAATAACCGTTGGGGGTAGTAAAAGTGTAGTAAAAGTTAAGCCAACCAACTAACAAATTATTTTTCGAAGTTTACATAAACAAAAGGATTTATTGTCCGTTTTAGTATCGAAGGTTATAAATTGTGAACGCCGCTCGCAGGTTTTGTCATCGGTCATTCAACCTAGGTTTATTTAAATTCGTATCCATACTTTATAGAGTCTTAGAACAAATTTTAACTTAGGTTGTCTTTGTTGTTTATTAGTAATTGGCGATCTTTGGCGATATATACAACTTTTTAATAACACATTTTTTGGTTTTTGTTATTTCATTTCACGACTGTTTATATTTGTCTTATTCTTTATGTTCGCATATCTCTCTCGGTTTATAGCATAGTACTTTCTTTTTGTCTCCTTTTGGTTTTGCACCTATTTGCTGTCCTTTTTTTGTCGGAAACGTTGGATTCAAAAACATTACATTGAAATTTAACTTTAAAAATATTTATTAATTCTGATTGGTATGTGCCTCAGCGATCTATAAAATGAATGAATATTTTTTTTAAATACAGGTAGTTATTAGTAAATTTACATTATCAATGGAACCTAAATAGTTATTTTTTCGCAAGTCTAACCTAACTTAACCAAACCAAAATAAAAGAGCAAGCAGTCGAGAGAAAAAACGCGCTAAGCGACCGCTGCGCATTTAATACACAAGTACCGAATGCAAATCTAACGTGTCTGTACTTTTTAGATCTTTGCAAAGAAATTGTTGGAAGTGTCTAGAAATAAGTAATAAAATATATTTTAACCATTTTTAGATATATCTGTCTGTCTATCTGTCGGTTTGTTTGAACACGCAACGCTGCTCAAGTACAGAGTTTACGATAAAACCAAGAAAATCATAAAGCATACCGTTGAGTAACATTTAGTCTTGGTTTCATTAAAATCGGTTCACTCTGTCAAGAGTTATTGTAATTTTAATGACGGTGCGAATTAAGTACGAGAGAAATCTATACAATACGAATGGTCAGACTCCATGGCGATTGACGCAGCACGATAACTGGGCCCACGGTTTTAGCACATATCGACGGAACTTCGAAAATGCTAATTTTGAGTAATTGTTGAAATGACAAAGTGGTGTGATTTTATTAATCATTGTATTTTTATATTAAATTTCACGTGGACGTAGTCGCGGGCACAGCTAGTTTTTTTAAGCTAATACACTAATAGGTTTCAAGCATAGCTTGAGAGAACGTTAGGTTACACTTGAATTAAATTGAAACATAAATCATAAAATCGATAAGGTTAGATTGTAGGTCAAATTCGTACGAACTTAAATTAACTCGAACATATTCAAAGTCACCTCCAAACGAAGAGACATATAACCCTTTTAAGTAAACCAAGTAGCGATGCCCTATAAAAGGTTTCAGATTTATTTATTTAATGTGAATGAGATACGAGTTTATTAGTTATTATCAAAATTTATAATTGATAATGCATAATGCATAATGAATTGCATTAAAACTTTAAACGAGCAATTGTTTTATACAATTTTTTTTAACCATAAATTTATTCCATGTATCTTGAAAACGGATCTAACGATTTAAATCATTTTTTTTAATTAGATAAGATTTGGTTTTTTAAACATATCTACATATGTGGTTTTCTTGAAAAAACATGACTTTAACAAATAAAAACACATTTAATTATAAGAGCCTATGTTATTTATACCTATAACGGCATCTCGTGATTTTTTTGTTGTACTTGCATGTAATCAACACAGCGAAGCTCGATCGCTCAAGTACCTTGTTATAAACAGAAGAGGTCTTGTTGTTTAATAATATCACACGTTTTCAATTCTTTCTTTTTTATACTAATGTCAGCACAATTAGGTAAGCAGCTTCAACAAATATACTAGACATAGTTGCCACATACTATACCGACGATATGGTACCTCGCCGTCATAGGCGTTTACTGTTCGGCTCTTTTCGGCAATGCTCGGTTAATTGTGAGGGCGCCAACGGTACCCCGCGCTACACGTCCCATCCACAATATCTTCTTTTTTTTTTTATTGTAGCACGGCAAAATGACTTCACGGTGCCTGATGGTAAGCACAGTAGAATCTAAAAACAATGGTGACCACTGAGTGACACATCATCCATCGCCGGTCGCCGCTGTCATGCCGGCCTGCATAAAGCTGGATATGCACAGGCTGATCCCGAAACGCGACTCGCAGGAGCGAATCATTATGACGAGCTTTTTCGCCACATACATGGTGGTTGCGACCCAGTCAGGCTGTAAAGCCCTACCACCCCGCTTTCGCCATTGCCTCGTTCATTATTCAGCAGGGTGCACCGCGTATTAATCATTGTATTTTTATATTAAATTTCACGTGGACGTAGTCGCGGGCACAGCTAGTTTTTTTAAGCTAATACACTAATAGGTTTCAAGCATAGCTTGAGAGAACGTTAGGTTACACTTGAATTAAATTGAAACATAAATCATAAAATCGATAAGGTTAGATTGTAGGTCAAATTCGTACGAACTTAAATTAACTCGAACATATTCAAAGTCACCTCCAAACGAAGAGACATATAACCCTTTTAAGTAAACCAAGTAGCGATGCCCTATAAAAGGTTTCAGATTTATTTATTTAATGTGAATGAGATACGAGTTTATTAGTTATTATCAAAATTTATAATTGATAATGCATAATGCATAATGAATTGCATTAAAACTTTAAACGAGCAATTGTTTTATACAATTTTTTTTAACCATAAATTTATTCCATGTATCTTGAAAACGGATCTAACGATTTAAATCATTTTTTTTAATTAGATAAGATTTGGTTTTTTAAACATATCTACATATGTGGTTTTCTTGAAAAAACATGACTTTAACAAATAAAAACACATTTAATTATAAGAGCCTATGTTATTTATACCTATAACGGCATCTCGTGATTTTTTTGTTGTACTTGCATGTAATCAACACAGCGAAGCTCGATCGCTCAAGTACCTTGTTATAAACAGAAGAGGTCTTGTTGTTTAATAATATCACACGTTTTCAATTCTTTCTTTTTTATACTAATGTCAGCACAATTAGGTAAGCAGCTTCAACAAATATACTAGACATAGTTGCCACATACTATACCGACGATATGGTACCTCGCCGTCATAGGCGTTTACTGTTCGGCTCTTTTCGGCAATGCTCGGTTAATTGTGAGGGCGCCAACGGTACCCCGCGCTACACGTCCCATCCACAATATCTTCTTTTTTTTTTTATTGTAGCACGGCAAAATGACTTCACGGTGCCTGATGGTAAGCACAGTAGAATCTAAAAACAATGGTGACCACTGAGTGACACATCATCCATCGCCGGTCGCCGCTGTCATGCCGGCCTGCATAAAGCTGGATATGCACAGGCTGATCCCGAAACGCGACTCGCAGGAGCGAATCATTATGACGAGCTTTTTCGCCACATACATGGTGGTTGCGACCCAGTCAGGCTGTAAAGCCCTACCACCCCGCTTTCGCCATTGCCTCGTTCATTATTCAGCAGGGTGCACCGCGTACAGGTGAGGTAGGCTTGGATGTCTCAAGTCCTAGATGTTATTCGACACCCCTTACACCCTATCGTTCTTTGTTCTCGCGTAGCTTGCAGTTTCTATGATAATCGTTCTACTTTAACCTTCCACAATAAACAGGCTATTATATACAGAAATAATTAGTCCAATATAACTAGAAGTTCTTGAGATGTTAGCGCGTTCAAACAAACAAAAAACAAACAATCTCGCCAAGTTTATACCATTAGTAGAGGTTATTTTAAAACTCCGTTAGTACTAAGCCTTGTGGTTTTGTAACAGTTCTTAGCGCACGACTATTCTTAATGGACTTTAATATGTTCTATCAAAATAATACAAGCATTGCAAGCAAGATAGATGATGTTTCATGATTGTGCCATTCACATCTCCATAATATATGATGTCATTTTCGTGGAAACTAAAATTGCAATCAAAATGCATCGTGATAAGCCAGTGTTAATTAATAGACAAACAAGCAATTTTTTTACGGAAAACGATCTGTTAATTTCTTAATAGTTTTAGATTTTTGCATGTCTAAAATTGAATAGGATTATTGTAAAATACGTTTGTTTGAATATTTGTAGTCTTTTAGACACGTTTCAACTTTCGGATAGATTATAATGAAGTTCCAGTAACACGATACCATACATACCAATGGTGGTAGAGCCACGCTGAAACTATTACTGGTTTCAGCATGAATGGGTCGGCTCGCCCGGGGTAGTACCACCCTCTCATAGAAAACCGACGTGAAGTAACAGTGCTTGCCATTGTTGCGTTTCGTTCGGTCAGTGAGAGAGCCGGAGGACCACCTCCCCTCCCCTCTCCTCCTCTCCCTCTCCCTCCCCTAATCCTTTCCCCCCAAAGGGTGGCAACGCACTTGCGATTTCTCTGGTGTTGTTTGTGTCCATGGACGGTAGTGATCACTTAACAGCAGGTGACCCATCTGTTCGTTTGCCACTTATGACATAAAAAAAATCGTCGCATAAATAGGGGTACGTATAGGAATACGTATTCGATCTTTAACGAAATGAATTAACAACAGTTATAATTTATCCTTAAGCCTTAATTTACAAATGATTCTATATTAGATTTAAGTAGTTCTACTTGCGGCTAACGTTGCAAACTAACACAAATTTACACCCAAAAATTGGTGAGTAACTGTAATGTCTGATAACATTAAGAATACAAAAGTAATTATAGGGTTATAATATACTAGCTTTTGCTCGCGGCTTCGTTCTGGTTAATGTATATCTTACTGATCCCTCGGGAACAATACATTTTGTTCTAGACAAAAAGTACCCTATGCCTTTTTTGTACCCCTGACAACGTGTAGGTATCCAAAATTTAATGATGATCGGTTGATAATAATCAATAATAAATCTAAGACGAAAAAGCGTAACAAACAGACACACAGACTCACTTTCACGTTTATAATATTAGTTAAGATATTAAGGATACCAATAATCTAAAATAATAAGGGGTGTAAGGGGTGTCGAATAACATCATAAGACTTGAGATATCCAAGCCAACGTCACCTGCACGTGGTGCACCCTGCTGAATAACGAACGAGGCAATGGCAAAAGCGGGGTGGTAGGCTTTTACAACCTGCCTGGGTCGCAACCACCATGTATATGGCGAAAAAGCCCGCTATAGTGATTTTACTTCTGCGGGTCACGTTTCGGGATCAGCCTGTGCATATCCATCTTTTTGCAGGTCGGCATGACAGTGGCGACCGGCGATGGATAGTGTGTCACTCGGTGGTAGCCATTGTTTTTGGATCGTAATGTGCTTACCATCAGGCATAGTGCAGTCATTTTGGCGTGCTACAACAATAAAAAAAATTTATACGAACAAAAATATAGTGTAGATAAAAATAAATTTAATGTTTCATATGTTGAAAATATAAAGTCTATTTATTGGTATTATTTCAAATTATTATTTCTATACTCTAAAATTTACGTATAACTATGTATGCATGTATACACTTATTATGTTTGTACTTATGTATGAATAGATTGGTGTTATAACGCGTTTTACCCACTAATTATTTAATGAGTTAATAACGCTTTAATTACCATTATTGAATGATGTAACGATAGAAAAGAAATAACGAAAATTGACCAGTTTCAGTAGCAGTACGTGATTAATTAAAAAGTCGAATGAAGCGATTCCTTAACATAATGCAACGATTAGTACATGCATTCCTATGTTTCATTCGCGATAACGCTACTGAACGAATTCGCTTGAAATTCAACATTACACTTGTTCGCTGTTAAGCGAAATAAGATAGTGTGTTTAATATTAAAATTAGAATATTATTATTTATATGCAATATGTTAATGACCCAATTATTTTTGAATATTACTAAGCTTCCATTAAAGTATACTACCATGATATCTTTTTTTAACGAGTAATATCTTCAATGTATATAGGGGATAAACCTTATTCAGAATTATTTTGGTATTAGATATCTAGGTTTACATTGTAATTAACACGTTCGCAGTCGGGGTGATCGATTGTTAGTTGTAAATCTATATTTATATAAAAGAACTGACTGACTTATCAACGCACACCCAAAACTGTTTGGGCTAGGACCGGAAACTTTGACTGTGGGCTCCTTTTACACTGGAGATGAGTACTAATGAAGGATCTTTGGAAATTCAAACCCAAAGGTGGTGAAAAAGGGAATGAAGCTTTGTATCAAAATTCATTTTTCCGTCAATCCGTCAGTTATTTGTCTATAGATCCGAAATAAAGAGCTGAAAATAATTACTGCGTAGAAAATGCGTGCGAAGCCGCGGTAAGTTGCCAGAAGAAAAATAGAAAAATCAAGGCCTCTTTCAAAATATTTTCTTTTCAATAAAAAGCAAAAAGAATTTTCCAATTTGATTAAATGACGAAATTTTGAGGTAACAATAACAAAACATAATACAACTGAGTTGAGAACCTTTTTGAAGCCTGATAAAAATATAATATTTCATATAATCTTTTTAAAAGGCCTTACTACGAATAAGTTTCTCGAACGTACAGTTTCTTTCTCCGACATCCTCAACGTGTCTAACCATTCGCTCAATTTATACGAATACATACTCCTTGGTAACAAGATATCCGTGCAATGAAAACATAAATACGCCTTTATCAATTTTTTTAAATACAGCAGCGGTTTTTAACGTTCGTAATTACCGTAAATGCGTTTTACCTACATGTAGAAAAACAAGAAAAGGTGTTAAAATACACGCAACGTAACTTCCCACTGTGATGTTCCACGTCGATGGATAGGTGCATAATCGATGAACCAACAAAGGGGACTCGAGTTCGATCTGACAATGTTTACTGGCTGTTATTTGACATGAAAATAACAGCGTAAACGTTTTTTTGGATAGTCAATAAATATGTTTTTGGAATTTTAAACGACTCAATTAGCGTACGGTTTGTTTGCTCCGGTAATTTTAAGGTTGAATTGTTTCCTAGCGTGGAAATATGAATAGCTTTAGTTATCCTTCGAACATATTATTATGGCAATTATTATCTTTCCTATTGTTTTGGAAAGAATTCTAAAATTGTGTAATATTAATAAGTGGCTATTATTTAAACTAAATTACATACACTTAAATATTTATTGCTCTGTTATAAAGCTAACAAACAAGAACTATTGAAATCGTTATAAAACTTTATAATATCACGCATATATGGACATATCAGAAGAACCGATAACATTTACAGTGAAATCTAATTTAACTTTTACTTGGTGTGAACGTTACGTAAACAAAATAGACGTAGTTTATTTATAACGTATGTTAGAAAGTAAGTACAGTATTATAAAACACGATATTTATTAGGCGATTTTCAAACAATAATTATGTATTTTCGCGGTGCTTATGGTTCGTTTGCTTTAATAGAATTTACACGAATATTGTCTTTGCTGTACGGTGAAACTGTAGAAAAGATTTCTGCCCAATTTAGAATACTTCTGCTTATTCTATATATCAAAGCGATACAAAAATGATAATATATAGCGGTACAAAATGGCAATTTATGTATTTGTTCCAAAAATGTGCACTTTTGTCGAAATATTTTCTTTTAGGAACATTTTAGTATCACGAAAGAAGAGCAGCACTGCCAGCTTAGTTGCCGGCTTGCTAAGGCTTAGTTATAGGTAGTCCACATCATCTGAGTGATAGATCCGACTAGAGCTGAATTGTAGCAAAGATTGCAAGTTATGTCGGTAGACGCGGTGTCCGAACACCATTGAGCATCGTCACTTCAAATGGAAAACGGTAGCATAATGATAAAATGCACTAATAACTATTATATTTCAGATATGGAAGATGAATGTTACCCAGCCATGCCAGCAAGCGCTTGGAGCAGTCGGCGACGCTCGAGCGATTCCCCACCGCGTGAGGTGAAAGCCGAACCGAAATCAGAGCCAGAATCTCCTGCTTCGTCTTGTCCACCGTCACCCACACCAGGCACACCGCTCAAAGACCTCGACTATGTTATTGACCACACGGTAAATATTCTTTTACGTCTTGTAGGTTAAAGAAAAAGAACGCCATTACCAGTTGCTATCAAATGAGATACAAAAGAAATTTCTCGAGAGGCGTTGTTATTCTCACGGATAATTTATGAATAGTGATTAGAGAACCTTGGCAAGTTAATGATAACCGTGCTTAAACATTTTGAAGTTATACCTCTTTTGGCGCGTTAGGGAAAAATGATGAGAGTAAATTTTTACGATGCGCGCATTTTTTACTGTCAGGAAAAACCAACACCCTGAATTTATCACAATGCGCGCTCACACCGTCACGAAAAACCGACACCCTGAAGTTAGCTATAGTCAACATTTTGTTTCTTTGTATTAAAACTTTCAATGTATTAAATACCTTTTTTCCTTTTTACCTTTTTTCCTTTTTACCTTTTTTCTATTGTTAGTGTCGTTTTTTCTACAAACGTAGAATAAAGCGAAAGATAAAAATTTTGAAAAGATTTGAAAGAAAGAAGTATAACTTCTAACGCGTGTACATAAGTACACACACACTTTTTTTACAACAAAGAATGTATAAGGACAGATTATTTACAGTAGAAAAGCAAATGGTAGCCTAGAAATGTTGACTAATTTGGTTTTGTGTATAGATTGAAATCATTAAAATACATTAATTAATGGTGGTAGAGCCACGCTGATACTGGTTTCAGCATGAATGGGTCGGCTCACCCGGGGTAGTACCACCCTCTCATAGAAAACCGACGTGAAGTAACAGTGCTTGCATTGTTGCGTTTCGTTCGGTCAGTGAGAGCGCCGGGGGCCCACCTCTCCTCCCCTCTCCTCTCCGTTTTCCTCCCCTAACCCCTCCCCTTGAAGGGTGGCAACGACTCCTCTGGTGTTGTTAGTGTCCATGGACGGCGGTGATCACTTAAAATCAGGTGACCCACCAGTTCGTTTGCCACCTATGACATAACAAAAAAAAACATCACAAGATTTGAATAATAACTTGAGTTATTCTTTAAATTTCGATATGTAAAAACGCAACGTGTATTTATTTTACTCTCTAGTTTGAAAACTAAAAAATTGGAAAGGAGTAGTTAGTTAAAGAAAACTGGGACGAACACAAATAATATCTTGAGTAAATGAAATTGTGGTTGTAATATATATTTATAGATTTGTGATAGTCTGTTTTTTTTCTTTATGTTATTTATTACTCGATATATTAAAGTGGTAAGAGTTAGCTGACATTTAAGATTTGTATTGCATATTTACACTAAATAATTCTAACTTCCGTCCAACTTTAAAGTTATGTGTGTTTTGTGAAAGCGAAACGTTTTTATTAAAACACTTTTTAGAAAATAATTAATTTTTTTTTTCAACTTATAAAACATTATTAACTTGTCATGTTGCTATTGGACGTTACACCTTCAATACATGAATTTAGAATTGTTTAATATCATAGTTTCTTAATTGTAATAAATAGCGAACACTAGAAACTGTCATTTTGAAAGTATTTCAAAAAATAAAGGCTAATGAAATGGCTCTAGGTACGAAACTCAATTAGGAAGCTATACTTTTTATTGTGGCTTCTACGCGGCCACAAATGCAAGCAAAAACTAATTAATTTAATCATAACAGACTAGTCACCAGTATCACATCATCGTATCTTAATCCGTAACGTTGTATATACGACCTCTGATAACTCGACAAAAAACCAAAGGTCACCGTAGTTCAAGTATTTCGTTTACGATTCTCACTTTGCAACTTTCACGAGTAATCGTGCTTTTAAAACTTTATATGTTCTTCAGTTATTTTAACGTGCGTGATAACCTGTAATTGTGGTGTAATTACCATTGCCCAAGGAGCTGGGAGATTTCGTCGAAAAATACTTTTAAATGTATATAATCGAAAAGGCATAATAATTAATATGTATACTGTAAAATATTTGAAGATAATACGCATTTCGGTTTCATTAACAAATCCGGTGTGAAATATTTACAAAATATTCAATGCAGTATTAATTGAATTTATATGTAAAACACTTGTTAGTGAATCATAATTCTATGTTACGTAGAATGTGTCTTCGTATTGTGTATAAATATTTAGTTTTAAATTATACTTCTAGTTTCAAATATCAAATGATTATTAATAACCATATCTCTGATCTGGTGGCTGAGGTCTTTAAATAGGTCACAAATGATCAACAATCAACCAATATAAAACAACAATGTTACGGAACCCAAACTGATTATGTTAAAAATCAGATCATTTATTAAACTGTAATATTATTTATAATTTCAGACAGGAATAATTCACATGCCACAAGCTGTATTACAAAAAGTTGGAGCCGCTGGTGTACCACAGCTTCTGTTGAGCACAGCTCCCCGGCTAGCCACTACACTCAATTCCAACAAATTATCCATTAAAGTCACATCAAGCTCCGGTACTTCAGGTTAGTTATCGAATTTCACTTAATTTGTTCTTTACCGTTGTGCTAAAGCATTAAAATTGTATAGTTCACTAATATACTATTCTCTTATATTGTATTCTGCGAGAACTAACCAAATTAAGTTCCTGGAAATTCTTGCTGTTTGTTATTCGAAAACCGAATATAATCGTAAAAAGTAGAGCCTACATACGGTAGTCATTTGCACTTATAGATGAAGACGTTCCAAATTATTATATTGCACTAAATCATTATTGTCATTATATAGTACTAAAAAATAACCAGTTTATTTTGTTGTATTTCAAATGCGAAATAAAAAGTTACTGCATACCTATTAAAGGTACGATTAGAACTAATATAAAACTAAAATATATTTGGATCATCATCATCACCGGTACGTAAAAGACCCACTGTAGGACCATAGGGCTCTCCCCGAAAGAAGGTATGGGCAAAATCACCAACCCAGCCCACGACCTATTAGCAATTTCAAACAGATTTCCATAGCTCTACGTTTTGTTATATACTGGTACGACAAGAACGTTCCTCAGGATTCCGAAAAAATTGTTGCGAACATGGGATTGATTTTTCACTGCTCATACCACTCGACCGCCACAACTTTTATTTATTTTGATGGATAGTTCAAGTAAAAAAACTAGCTAAATTTTTTTTTTTATAATCCGCTGGTTTAATTTTAATTTTTGCATCTCGTTCTGTAATATTCTGTTTAATGCAAACGCCAACAGCTGATGCTAAATAAGCACTTTACACTGATTCTGATGTAGGATAGTTCGTAATCTTTTAAACTTTTACAACATTCAAAAACTTTTTTTTTTAATTTTTACTGATATAGTATTTGATGTAAAAATGATAACTTCAGGTTTCAACCTGCCACCAACGCCTCCATCGTCCTTGTCGTCATCAGACAGCGAGGGTGCCTTGTCACCAGCGCATGAGGCATCCGCTACTCCTGCTGCACCGCCAGCAGCGCCTTCGCGCCGGAGTCACCTTTATGTTTCCCACCACTCAAGGCAACCTATCAATACACCGCTCATCAGCAGTCAACCGGTAAGATTGGTTTACCATTTATAATGTTAAGGAAAATCGATCAGCTCGCCGGCTCCCTGCCCTGAGAGCTAGAGGCGGGAGTCCTTGCCGCCGTATACAAGGTTACTCCAGAGTATGCTGAGCGGTGTCCCCACAGCGCCGCACTCATGATATGCGGTGGTAGGGACGGGGTAATTTATCGCTGCCCAGTGTGGTTTTGGCCATGGTCGATAGTTAAAGTCAAATAAGTCAAAGAAATCATAATAAAATTTTATAAGTTTTAGTAACATTTACGAAATGTATACCAACGACAGTTTTTATTTTTTCTGATATTTTTATATAACTATTTAATAATTGTCAATAACTAGTTTTCAAGTGATAAAACATATAATCATTCATATTTTCTCTTAAACATTGTGGAATAAATAAATAAAATAAACGTGTAGAAGATGGCGGAAATCTGAGTACGCGATAAAAATAATTACTTAAATATGGCATCGTTTTCTATCAGTATTTAATATTTATATAAATTAAATTATGGTTTAAAAATGAGAGATATGTGTAATATATTATTTATTCATTATTACAGAAAGGTTCGACGGGCAATTTAGTGCTGACGGAGGAAGAGAAACGAACATTATTGGCTGAGGGTTACCCTGTTCCTACACGTCTACCTCTGACCAAGGCTGAGGAGAAATCTCTTAAGAAAATAAGAAGGAAAATTAAAAATAAGGTATTGTATACATACAATAATATTAATTTTGTCACGAATATCAAATACTGTCATATTAAATTATTTGTATGCTACATATACTATTATACACTACTATATATTACTTCATTTTTGTAGTTATACTTCTTTTGATGCATTAGAGAAAAATGATGAGAGCAAATTTTTACGATGCGCGCGCACATCGCCACGAAAAGCCGACACCCCTAAGTTAGCTGTAGTCAAAATTTTGTTTCTTTGTAATAAAACTTTCAATGTATTAAATACCTTTTTTCTATTGTTAGTGTCGTTTTTTCTATAAACGTAGAATAAGGCGAAAGATAAAATTTTTGAATAGATTCTTATCTTGTTACGCCAAAGAAGTATAACTTCTAATGCGTGTACATAAGTACACACACACTTTTTAATTTTGCAATAGATAAACTCGTAAAATACTTAACCAATTTTTAAATATCATTGCACCAAAAACAAAGCAACTTTATTAGGTAGTAGTAACACGGCCTGTTACTTTTTTTTAAAAGTGCATTAACGCTTGTGAAGCCGCAAGAATATACATAACAATAAAAGCAAAAAAAACTTCTACCTCTTATTTACAAACTAGCGAGCACTGCGGACGATGTCCCGCCCTGATAATAAAAAAAGTTGACAAAGTATATATCTAAACACCTCATAAATCACTTTATGTACTGATGAACACCGTCTGAAAATCCGCTCAGAAGTTTTTGAGTTTATCGCGAACAGAGAGACAGACGTGGCAGAGGAATTTGTTTTATTCTATGTAATGATGATATATATAGATAGATAGATAGAGATATGTATCGCGTGTTCCGCGTTTTCGCTTGCACCGAGCGCTCAGTCAGAACGTGACAATGAGTCATGCTTTGTGCGTTCAGCCGGCGGTCATCGATTTATAAGACGTTATCTATGATATACGAGTATATGATTATCTCTTATTTAAAAATGCAAAAATTAATCATAACGAACATGATTTTACAGATTTCAGCACAAGAGAGCAGACGTAAAAAGAAAGAATACATGGACCAATTGGAAAGGAAAGTCGAAATTCTTATATCAGAAAACAACGACTACAGGAAGAGGGTGGAGACACTCGAGCAGAAGAATGCGAGTCTTTTGAGCCAAGTGGCCTCGTTGCAGGCGATGGTGGCGCGCGGCGCACGTAAGTGATGTCTCACGGGCACCTGTTAGTGACGTCACCACTTACTAAGTGTCAGTGTAAGAGCTGCACACGTTACCGCAAATGGAATCGACGTCACCAGATATCGTTTTCATAATTCAGTCGTTTGCTGTTACACAAAGCGTGGTACAATTAAATCAATATTTATTCTACTTTAACAAATGTAATTATTTTCATCGTTTTAATAATAATCAGAATCGATGACTTTAATATACTTTAATCACTTATAATATATAGTTTTGGAGATATATTTCGATTGAATTGTACCATATATTGTTTACATTTGATCACAGATTTGAGAACATTATGGCCTATGTACACACCTAATAGTATTACTGTTTGTAATTAAGGAAGCCTGTGTTCAAACTACAGCAAACATTTCAGTCAGGCTGTGGGTACAAGAGACTGGTTCTCACAGTGCGGTAGATATCGTTTGTCCAGAAACGCTGTCCCTTTTCGGAGTGTATAATATTTAACGATTGTATATTTTTGATGTATTTACAATAATTATGCCACAGACCGGAATCGTAAGGGAAGAACTGTCAGCGTTTGATTGGTTGCTCACTATATACGTTAGTAAATAGGTATTCTGTGGTGCTGGATTCGTTATACCCGATCTGGTATACAAGCTATCAAGTGCCACACTAGATATTTATTTTTTACAATTCTATAAACCGATATGTACGAGTCAACGGCTCGATGACAGGGAATATAGTACTGGGCTCTATGTATAAGTATCGACACGTGTTGTTTCGAAATCTCGTAATATATTTTAATAGCGATACGTTTTAAGTTTTATTTTATGCGTGTTTTCATTAAAATATGCAATTAGGTTAAGATATGAAATTGTTACCCAAAGCATAAGCCGCGCCGGCGTCGCGTCCGTGAGCCGCGTGGTCTGATCGCTTTTTTCATAAATAAAACTGAATGTGTGTTATTGGCCTTATTGTATGACATCGACAATTCGATATTAGTCAACAAGTATGTCTAAACCCTACTTAAATAGTTTAGTCTCAATGTCACGGCGTATTGTGTTATTGCGTATGTACGTTATTGAATAAAAAAGTTGGCTTTGAATGGTGCAGTGCTCTATTAACGGGAATCTACATATGTAGCATAATAATGTAAGACGAACAGTTAAAACAAGTCTTATCGTTTTATATTGAATTCCATGAATTTGCATTTATAGCGAAATGTGTATCGTCCTAGAGATTTTATCTTGTATTTAAGTTGAAAATTAGAGTTACTTTATCTGATAGTGGGATCTATATAAAGGCCGATTTGTGTGACAATTGTTTCGGTAATGTCTAGTCTCTCGTTGAACCGCGTATGGGTCTCGTTCTGAGGATCTAAGGAATTATGATTTGCAATAATCAGTCCGCGTTCGTAACGCGCTCGGTGGATCGACAAGTACAAAATAATGGCATACCTTCAATAGAAGTAACGTAATTATGTGTACAGTACCTGACTATTGATTTGGCACGTCGGGGAATAGACCGCGGTAGTCGGCTAAGTTCGGTTTCGTATAGCGTTATCTTTGTATATCGCAGTCATTACGTACGGAGAAAGAACACTTTAAAAAACCGAAGCGAGCCCATCTTAGCCGGACGTTACAGTCTTTTACCGAACGTGCCAAATCAAATGCCGAGTATTGTAAATGGGTTGGTCTCCGCCAACAATATTTTAAATAAAAAGTATACATCGAACCTTCAGCGGTCAGAGTTAGTGTAGATTTTATATTATTATACATGTTTCGTGTTTTGTTGAGATTTCTATCGAATCCCTGAACGCTGTAACGCGTTTGAAATGACAAACCAAATAAAAAATAACATTATAACTCGAAAAAGACACGTTTGATTTGAAATGAGTGAACGATTTCGTTTCGGACTTGCCAACATTTCTGCTGTTGTTTGTTACTGCGCGCGTGTTCTGAACGTGAGTGTGAACTGAAGCTTTCTAACATTCTGTTATACTAAACATTCCATTCTTATGTAGTAACGAGTGACTTAAAGTGAGCTCCTAGTACTTACTACTGTAACCGTAAAATTATTTTTAACTTTATTAATAACAAACTTTCAAATGTTTCTTGTACAAATTATTTACCAGTTTTAATAGAGGAATTATACATCGTTTTTGTCTTAAAATAAATTATTACGAACTGTTATAAATTATAAATAGCTAGCATAATCTTTAACGAGTTGAATGTTTGTTATATCTAATCTTACATATTGAATAAAACTTGAAACTTATTTAATTATATATCAAAAAATGTACATAAATTATCTACTGTTTTTTATAACACTTTGTGTGCAATTAATATTTTCTCTTTATACACATGTAGATGTATTTCCTATTTAGATATATAAGAGAATTGTCTATTTATATATATGTATAAATTCGTGAAACAATGAATGTATAATCTATAAACTTTTGTCCCATCGTGGGGAATTATTTATATAATTGGAGATATATATATTTTAAGAGATTTTTTCTAATGGAATTTTAGAAACATATAAAACACATTTTATCTGTGTTTATCGCAAGTTAGTTCTCTAGTTTAGTTTAGGTAAATGTATGTACGAGTTTACTATGATACAGCAACTTGTGCCTGCCTATCAGCTATTTTACCAATATTGAATAAGTGTCGAAAATAGATTAGTTAGTTAAAGATATCTTAACGTATCCTTTACTATATAGAGACTATTATGTGTAAACGAGTATTTAAACGAAAAATTTAATATACAATTCCTAATATGGCATTTACCGTCTACAAAGAGAGTGAAGTAACTGAGAGCGACTTATATAAATTACATAATATAGATGGTATATATACAAATGATTATATTATAATAAGAACGCGTTATAATACCGCGCATATATTTAGATAGAGAATTGTTTATATCAGTTGCCGTTAGTATGAGTTTTAGGTTATATTATTGAGATATTTTCCCAAAATCTCTATTGGATGGTTATTTATTAGAAGTAAACATTTGTTCTGTACATATATTCACGTCGAATATCAGTAACGAAAGCATAAAACATTATCAACGCGTTACCTTTTAAGAAATTAAAAAAAAAACTTATAATTTAAATAATGTCATTTTCATCTCTATATTTTCCGTTTTATTTATTTGTGTGTTTTAGCAATATTTATTGCTAAAACTATAATTGGTAGGTATGATTTTTTTTAATACGCGGTATTATAACTCATCGTACAGTATGAATAGAATGACTGTTATACGCAATTCGAATCGAGAAAGCAGTTGGTTTTGTTAAATATATTATAATTCTCCGAATGTAAACGAAATGCCAAACATAAAATTATGTGTTAGTACGCACCGCACATATATCGGGTGACAATAAATTGTGTGATTCGTTCGAGGTTAAGATTTGACTTTGATAATATTTTGATATATAACATTACGTGAACTTAATATAGTGTTATTATTTACAAGAACCTTAATCTCGAATGGATCACTATGTGTGTTTTGAGGTGAGGAATCGTCCGTTAAAACCGTTCGTCTCGCCCTTTCACTTTGTTATTCATTTTAAAATGTAATTTTATAGATATAGTTTTAATAATCGTTAAAACTATTCGCTGTTACCTTGAGTCATGATTTGTTGAATCGTTTGTTTTATTTTTATTTTTTCAATGATATTGCGGATTTTACTGTCACCCTTGAGCTAATAAAGCGTCAAATATAATATCGATTGTTTCTTTTACCCCACACGATTTAACAGTGAGAAGTTAATCAACAATTTTATTGTGTTGGAAGAATTATTCAATATATTATTACAAGCGTGAGTATTCATATGCTGTTTTCAATAAAGGGAATTGATCATACAAATAAAAACAAAAGTGGAAGAAACCAACAACAAATAAAACAATTTCTACAGTAAGCTTTTCTCCCCGTGTCGAGGGTAGGACTGCTCGGGACCTGGCTCGTTTATATATCTAACTAGCAGACCTGTGTCCACTTCGTTGGGCGGTAATAGGCATTATCAAGCTACAACTTTTTTCTAGAACTCAATCATATATCTCTCATCGTTCGTAAGAAACTTTTTCGTTCTACCATTTTTTCTCAGACTCCCCAGATATTCCCCCCTACAAACTCACAAACTTTACCTCTTTATAATATTAGTATAGATAATATAATTAGTTAATAGCATCTGCCTGTGACTTCGTACGCGTGGAATAGTTATTTTAGGCTAAGAAGCAGCGGAAGCTCTCAAAAGAAAAAATACCCGATATTAAAACATTTTTCATTGTTGCTCCGCTCCTATTGGTCTTAGCGTGATGATATGTATCCTATGACAATCACAAATAACGTGGCTTTATATTAGTAATTGGTAATCGGTTCAGTAGTTCCTGTGATTACCCCTTACAACATCGCAAACTCACAAATTCTCTAAGAATGTAATTTAAATTAGAATAAGGACTAAAGCAAAAGGGAAGTTATAAGACATAGAATGTTTAAAAGTTGCTTTGTTACAATACATTGTGAAAGAAATAAATTTAAAATTGTGAGTGTTCTGTGCGTCAATATGTGCACACTGCATTATCTTTTACTGGGAGTTCAGTTTTATATAGTTCTTTAGTGTTCAAAAATATTTTATAGGTTATTTTTATAGTATTTTATTAAAGAACTGTCAAGTACAAAATCCAAGACCAAGCTATATTCAGTTCTAAATATTGCACCCAGATGTTTCGTCATCTAAGTCTATCCTAATATTATAAAGAGGTAAAGTTAGTGACATTGTGACGTTGTAGGGGGTAATCTCAGGAAGTTTTTTTACCAATAGAAAGCCACGTTATTTGTGAATGTCATAGGCTATCTATCATCACGCTCAGATCAATAGGAGCGGAGCAACAATGAAGTATATTTTAAAATCGGGGGTTTTTTCCCTTTTGAGAGCTTCCGCTGCGTGTTAGCCCGAAATAACTATTCCACGCGTACGAAGTACGAAAGAGGTAAAGTTTGTAAGGTTGTAGGGGGTAAAAGCTTCAGCGTGGCTCTACCACCTCCAAAGAAGTATGGTAAAGAATTTTGTTTCAAGCAGTAAGTATGATGTTAAATGATACAAAAAATGGTAAAAGGTACATTTATTTTTATCATAATATTTTAAACTTACTATGAATTTAAAGTATTAGATACTCTTAAAAATGTTTAATTAACAATAACTTATTTATGAGTGTGCTATTGAATATAAGATACTATAATTAGACTAGAATTTTAACAATCTATAAACCAAACATTGTGATACCGATCACTAATTTCTTGTAAATGGTCAGTCTTCCTTACATTATTTACTTTATTAATTATTTAAAATATAAGAAATTGCCTTATATGTCTTTTAGATGATTCACTTACAATATAGATGAATACGGCTATTTATTTCACAAATCTTTACCAATTATTTTATTTAGATTAATTCCAAAGAAATATACATCTGCATACTGTGTTACATAACAGTTGTCAACTTAAATTAAGCGATATATAAAAATAAAAGTGTACAATATTATTTTATAGAAAATAGGTTTAAATATTATTTAATATTTATCCAATAAGATAAAACCCTTTTTCACTCGTTCAAATAATACTCGTCCTACAAACAACATATCATTAGAATCTTTGTTCTCATGAACATGGCTTCCTTACTTAATTTCAATTATGTGCAAGCTCTTTTACCAACATTAAGTTGTGATATGTACCATAAATAATATACTGAATCAAATATCAAAATCGATTTAGCTGTTTTTAAGATTTTATACGTATGTAAATAAGTAATTTAAGTCCAAAACTGATATTGTACAGCGTAATCAAAGTTTAAAGAGTTATAAATACTTTCTTCTTAGCCATAATATGAGCTATAATAACCCAAAGTGCAGTACCCCACACTGCTTCGATCAGTCGCATGCTATGCGTTTGCATGCTACCAATTTTCCAATGAAATGGAAAAAGATGGGAGCAGATGGAGTGACCAATATATAACGCTATAGCGTTTAAGCCTGGAGCTCTGAAGGGACCTCCGGCCCATATTCTCCAAGCGTCGGTTAAGATGTAACAAAAGCTCAGGAGTACAAGACAGCAGGCGGATGTGACGAGGACAAACGACACAGACCTAAAACAAATAACACTGAATGGCACCTTCATCTTATTGCAAAATTTTGAATTTGTCAATAAGATAACAAAGAAGAAATTAAGCAATTAAAACTGTTAATTTAAATCCATAAGAGGCAGTAGAATATAAGTCGTGGTTTGTTCAATGGAATGTCAAATCGATGTCTGCAGATTCGAACCTCGGCATATATCAACAGTACAGTGTATATAATTTTGTAATCGATAAAAATGTTAGTAGGTACATAATTCAGACTCATTAGAAGTTTTGAGTCAGACCCTTTGAAAATGCCGACGAAGTATTATTAAAAAAACCAAAATCTGTAACTGTCTGTTTAATTTCCACCAAATTGTATGCTATTCCATTAATGTTCGTGTGATCGAGACTATATGTGGAAACTGGTTTATTCGTAATTTTATACCTTTTAGAATCTGACTACAATATAGTGAATACGCTATACCTAGAAAGCAATGTCAAGTGCAGCTGCTGGAAAATGCTTATAAATGCTAGGCGACAGATTTTCAACTTGAATTGGTCAGGCTAAGAAAAAGTTATGCCACAGTATACATCGTTTCGGTTCGTTATCGATTTCATTACAATACTTTCCCGTCATCGAAAGCTGCAGTCAATTTGCAAAGATTCAAACTTACGTTGATTGACGTGTTCTAAGAACACGCTAACTGGTAACGTTATTATGTCAAAATCGTATGCCTCGGTCACACCTCTGCAATTAAGCAAAATTTAAAGTAATATTAATTATTACCAAAGATTCTTGTTGATGGGCACCACACCGTGCTCTCTTGAGAAACCAGCCAATAACGCTCCAGCCAAGGCAAAAACTAAAGCCCACGCCAGCCATCTCGAAACACGAGCTTTATGGGATCGCTGAAGCAGCACAGTAGCTCCGGCTTGCACGCCCAACAGTGCTTGTACTGCTGATGTTAGGCAACCTAATTTCATACAATATTATACTGTTTTCTATTTGAAGCAACTTCGATGCTTAGGAAATATTATCCAATTTATTAGCTTACATAGGTTTCAATGTTTAAGTATAATGGTGGTAGAGCCACGCTGAAACTATTATTGGTTTCAGCATGAATGGGTTGGCTCGTCCGGGGTAGTACCACCCTCTCATAGAAAACCGACGTAAAGTAACAGTGCTTGCATTGTTGCGTTTCGTTCGGTCAGTGAGAGCGCCGGAGGCCCACCTTCCCTCCTCTCTCCTATCGCCTCTCCCTCTCCCTCCCCTAACCCTTCCCCCAAAGGGTGGCGACGCACTTGCAACTCATCTGGTGTTGTTAGTGTCCATGGACGATGGTGATCACTTAACAGCGGGTGACCCATCTGTTCGTTTGCCACTCACACTATAAAAAAAAAGACACAATCTCACCTAATATTAAAAGGCGATATGTTCTAAGATGGTAAACACGCTAAACCTGTATCTAACTCTCAAGTACAACTGCGAAATACACCTATTCATGCTTGACGACGGATTTTCAACCTGAAACTAGCCAGGCAGACTTAGAAAAGGCTATCTGCCAGAGTTTCATCACTATGTTTCACTCCACCGAGAGTTACAGTTTAATCGCAATTATTGGAATCTACGTCGGTCGAATACTCTCATCACTAATATACCGATACAGCTTCATCATTTATAGACTTATAAGCTCTACCCTTCTAATTTATTATTTGAGCGTGATCCCACCTATATAGTGTCAAGTAGGATATAATGAACAGTCTAGAAAATGGACTAACTTTCAAACAAAGCTATGAGAGTAAACAAGTAGATCATCACGTAGTTTCATACATTCACGAAGTTTATTTGCGTTTCTTACCTAATAAACCTTCGGGATCAGTAGGAGGGCCTCCATACACTCTCCGAGCGTCGCTGTGCTGGTATAAATGGCTTGTTCCTAATAACAGTCTGTCTACGTATCCCGCAGCACCGCCGCTGCACTCACTTGCCACCCAGTCGTCGTGTCTACCACCGGGCCCGAGGTAACCACTACAAAAATATTGCATTTCATTATTTTCACCAAAGTATATCACTGTATATTTAGTTTATTGAAATATTCTTGCTCCAAACCGGTACATTCTTCAGATTGAAAGAATGGCGCGTTGCGATTTATCTTTCGTAGTCAAACATTGTGCATTAATTTTTATAAGTCTCCAAACGACTTATTAAATACATTCTGAATTACATTTGAAATCGTCCAGTAAAATGTGAGATCATATTTTCAGTGTATATACTCACGCCGGGCAGTCAGGATCGTGGACCGTGAAAGTTATGACACTGTGGGCGGCCACTAAAACACCAGCCAGTATCCAACACCAGACACAAGATAAAACATCTTTCAACGCTTGTCCACATGCTCCCTAGAAAATAGATAATTATGTCTCAAATGTATAAATTAAATCTTCATCTACTAAAGAAAATTCAGAGTAAAATGAAGGACTCATTAAGATCTGTGGGTGTATGTAATGCCATCCTTGCTTTCCCGACATCAGAGGAAGCAAGAATGCTTTACAGGTTGGTTATGGTTGGAAATGAAAAACCGGTAAATTATCGATTGTTTGTGTACATTTTGTTATTTTTTCTGTTTTACTTTGTTGTTAATCACTGGGGTGACATGGTCAATTTGTGACCAAACCCAAATTATAAATAAAGATTATAAATAAATAAATAAAGAAAATTCAAAAAAGTATAGTTGCAATAACAGTTAATATCTGTATATACTCATAATAAATGACATTGTAGCGATATTTTACATTAATTGTTGCTATAAACTGCTGTCAATTACTTTACTATTGGATAATTTTAGGTTTTGTATCCTACTGCAATTTGAGAGAAATGAAAGTTTACCCTTCGTATCGTGACTTGTTGTGTAGGCAACGTAAACTGCTCTTTTTACCAAATCTCATTTTTATATAGTGCTTGCTTGTTGTACCATATAACACCGGCCGTACCCTTATAATTGTCATTAATAATAACGGAGAACGGATAGTCAACAGCGGAATAATGTTGTATTTAGTAATTTGGTATCTATTGCGTATTAATAACGCTTTACATTATTTATTATTGTACTACAGAGCAACACAACAAGAATGATGTATTTCTCTGTTGTTATCACTACTTTAACCAACCCCAAAAAAGTGCATGTAGCTCTCTCTATATAAATCTTGTAATTTACATACCCTATTACAATCCCTGAGAGAAGTACTGATCATCTCTTATTAAGTTTATTTAAGTCATAAGTATGAAGAAATCCAGGCTTATAAATCAAGAAAATCGCTGCGTTTTAAAGCTAATCTAATCTACCATAAAAGTAAGAACTGTATGTTATAATATCTTAAACACAGACGAACTTACCCGTGGCGGTGTATAATATTTTGGAGCAGTCAATGCATAAAAGCCTGCAGCTACGAGATAAGCCACTGCCAATCGCTGAAGAACGCCAAATATTCGCAATTCTTGAAGTGTGTTCGAACCGTAAATCGTGTTCAATGACATACCCAACAGGAACATCATAAACGAACGCTATAAGAACGGTATAAATAGAATTAAGGTTATTTATTTACCTATGAACCAGTGTTTTAATGTTTATTTTCCTCAACTTCTTTCCTTTAATTTAACGTTTAAGAAAATTCCGTGTACGTAATGCAAATATTCTTAAGTCAACCTCTTACTGGTGTCATAAGGCATCATCGAGTTCTAAATCAAATTGAATTTTATTGAAGCCATGATGTCTTTATTAATAGTGTGTTCGGACACAGCGTCGATGGGCGTAGGTTCGATTCCTTGCAATTAAGTCTGCGCTTCGGTGAAGAAAATATCATAATGACACCATTGGATGGTGGTAGGGTATTTTCTAAATTCGCCTGGCTAGCTACAACCCTCTAGTGAAAATCTGTCGCCAAGCACCTGTTGGTGTGTTCGGTAGCTGCGCTTAAGAGTCAGTCCCGTTTAGGTTTGGCGTGTTTATAACCTGAGACCGCGTCGTCATTTTATGAGATTGTGGTCAAAAGCTGAAACCTCTATAGTAATTTAAAAAAATCGAACTCTTGCTAAATCATCATACCCTTGCAATCAACATTAGTGTTCGATCGTCCTGTGGTTCAGATCAAAATTAACTAGGTCTAGGAAATTACAATTTTAACCTTCAAAATTGAGTATTTCTATTTTTTTGTCATGTTATAACGGGTCTCATAGCAAAATCTAAGTGCTAATTTAAGAAACGTTTACACTAAACTTTATCTCCAAGTAATTTACTCAAGTGACTATTAAAGAAAACAGTTATTTCATTATCATAACAATTTGAACTTGTAAATATATTCTCCAATATCTATTCAAGATTATGTGCTTAATATAGCTTTAAATTATAATATGAACTTTGATAAAGTAGTTTAAGGCATATTTTATGTCGTCAAACTTGTCCCGTAATTCTGTCCATAGAATTAGTCGTAACACAAAAAATACCAAAAGGGTAATTCATTCCATATTTATGCTAATATGATACGCACCTAAATTCTCCGAATCAAATGACATATCGCATCTTATTACCCGTTAACAATTCTTGTTCTAAATAAATTCTATAAGTCGAGATCTTAGTGTAATGTAAACCAGGCCACATCTCCAAGTGGGTAAATATAATTATGAACATATTATTATTGTAAGAATCAGCATGTGCGTTTTACATTGACGCATATTATAGAGTCTATGACAGTTTAATACTAGAAGATGTGGACGTGAATGCGAAATAAATGTATGCTACGGTCGTGTTGTCGGATAAAACTGGAGAGAGCGAGCACGCAATTCGATATCACGCAAACGAGGAATTTCCAATGAAAAATGCCGCAAAGACATTAGCGATTCAGATCTGCGCGCGAGAGATTGCACCGACGCGACGTGTTGGTACAATACGAAATACGGAAGTTTCAAGTGAGGTAATGTTTGAAAGTGAACGGATGGCGTGTATTGAAATCAAATTGTCTCACTTGATAACAATGTGGATATTTACTGTGGACTTCTTGTCAAGGATACAATCAAAAAGAACTATTAGAACTGGAGCCTTTTACAAAATCAATAAAGATAATTTTTAACACAAATTATTATGATAGTAATCATCATCGACTGTACTGCAAAATATTGTCAAAGATTATTGTATATTAATATCTGGTACTACAGATATACAATTTTTTACATTGCTAAAGGAAGTGAAATATTATGGGTAAAGGTCATAACAGGTATATGACAACCCTACTATACTAATTATACATTTAAATGCATGCCTTATCTATATATACATAGGTATAAGGAAAATATATATCCTTCGAGGTTCAGTCGCGTCAAAACTATAGATCGTATCAGCAAAAGAATATGACGATTCAATGTAGAATTCTTTGTAGGTGGTTCTAGATTACTTATTTTATAGATTCGATTTACTTTTTGCCATTTTATAAATGCACAAAAAATATTATAAAGACTGCTTTCGCGTGTTTTATCTTATATATTTATGTGTATATATGCGTATATAAATAAACATATATCAACTTTTTTAAATTATTATTTCTATAATTGTATTTTTACCTACAAAACTGTTTGATTGGCAAAATTACCGCTGGATAGATGGAAGAAAATGTTTTATAGCATTAAGCTCGCCAGTGTACAAACAAAAAGTATTCATTCATTCATCTTTTAATCATTATTGATCTAATATTGGCACTCAATAAAATACTATACAGATTTTAAATTAAATATACTGGTTGATAAGACATACGAAGCCACGCAATTTTTATGTAACGATACAGGTTTTAAAAGGTTACCCGTTAAGAGAACTCACCCACCCCTTTCCGAGCTCGGGACTTGAAGAACCAGTCATTAGTACTTGATTGTTGCGTAACCAGAAAACTACATCTAAAGCTACCTCATTTTAAATCTTGTTCCTTTCATACGAGTATGATAAATAAAACAAGTATATATTATCTTGTAATATTTGTTGTCAAAATATATGTATGTATATTATTCTTAATTATAATGTTAATAATGAGAAAAACCTCCTTAAGGAAATGATTTGTTAAATTTATAGAATATCTATATTTCTACACGCGACGTAGACTGATTTTTATAGATTTTTTAATATAGTTAAATTTATTTATTACTCGATTTGTTATGAAAATATTTATTTTGAAATTCTTTCTTATATACCTTCAATATAAAGTAGACTTCCTCCCAAATTTTTTTT
Source organism: Antheraea pernyi (assembly GCA_015888305.1). NCBI lineage: Eukaryota > Metazoa > Arthropoda > Insecta > Lepidoptera > Saturniidae > Antheraea > Antheraea pernyi. The sequence goes on along the minus strand of MU158748.1, from coordinate 580,136 downwards.
TTTATATCTTTAGTGCTTATTTAAGCTAGACAATAATAATCCAGTCAGGTCTTTTATAAGTGTATATTGATAAAGTATTCAATAAAAAGACCATAGGTAAAAGATTTTACTAAAACATAGAAACATTTAACTACTAGAGATTTTTTTTTCAAAATTACCACGACTGTCGATTCATGTAAAATCGAAGACAGCAGTCACTACCGATATTCATTTACGGATGAAATCGTGATATACATGAGAGTTCCACAACATATTGAACCCTAAATGTAATGTCCCTTACTTGGAAAGCTCTTCACCATGATTCTTTGGGATCCTACGTGTTACTTGAAATTATGTTTACATTATCTAGTTGACACAAGAGATTGTTTCCTTTTTGATTTCTTACAAGTTACATTAAAAAAATGTATTTTATAGCTCGTTCATTGATATAAGTTATAGCTATCTCACAACCACACTACGACTCTTTGGACCGGATCAATTGCAGTATAGATTGTAGGCCAGAATATAGACTAATCGAAAACGAAATAACAGATCTGGTGTGGCGTGTGCCACGGCACAGAGTATGGGGGTTCGTAAACGGATGGACCGGCTCACGAAAATCCGACCATTATCGATAAGGGCCGAACTGTGAATATATATTACCAGCAGGTGACATGTCGCATGAACCTGGCTAAACCTAACTATATTGACAATACTTGTATATGTTAGATTCGTTTGTAAATGAGTACATATTAATTTATTTTTATGGGTCGTCAATATGACAATTCATTTATAAAGATGTTAATAGTAGCACTTTTGTGATTAAATTTTAATAAAAGTAAATATTGAACTATTTTACATATTTAAAGATTTAATATAGTAATACAAATACTAACAAAAAGAGATATTTTTTTAATAAAACCAATTAATACTGTACTTTATCAATAAGTTTATAATAAAGTAACTTACTCGAACGATATGCATTACGATCTTCCACCTCGGAACACCTTTAGCGAAGGCGCTTTTCACGGATAAAGGTATGCAGACGCCCATGATCCAGAGAAAGGCCGGGAAAACCAGATCGCCTGCAACGAGTCCGTTCCACGTTGCGTGCTCCAGCCACCAGTAGCCACCAGCACCATCATTGACGAATATCATGAACACTATCGCCATACTGATTAACAAAATTTTAGAACATTATATATTATTAATGTCTACAATATAACTATTTAAGGAGATAGGATCTAAGCGGTCACTGTAAATATTAAGGCTCAAGGCCCCTTCTCTTGATTTCAGATGGGCAACCCTATTTTAATGCTATGCCTCTTATCTCGGCTCGGATTTAATACGTAACCCTGAGTTTTAAAATCCAAAGACCAATGGAACCGAATTCCCATAAGGACGCTACAAGATATTTACTCCGAACGGCTGAGATAGCTTCTAGGATACTGTTATATTGTTTGGTTCCTTTTACTTCAAGGGTTGTTTACAAGGATGTTTATGTGAAAATACTATTTTAAAAGTTATTCCTCATAATTTTTGGATGCCATTGATTTAATATTTCTCTATTCATTTTTGTTAGCTCCTGTGCTTTGCTTTCGATAGATTGGGAACTTACGTAGTAACTATTGTATATTACAATATAAACTGGACTATTAGTTCACAAGCGAACAATTAAACATTGTAATTTAATATTATGTAATATACATGTCGAATAAACCTTTATGTTATCAGTGCATATAATAATACTATGTAATTTCGATGCTGAATTGCAACAAAAATATACTTATTGGAATAATTTTCAAAATTAATGAGAAGTTAATGGGAGTTATGCCCGGTTTCGAGGTACTTTAACTGTAGTTTATCTTTACAATAGCGTTATCAGTTCGATAACTTGTAAAATTGCGTTTCTGAACACACAATCATACGATAAATCAGTAAAACTCAACGGGCGATTTGACAGTTTATCTTAAGGATAACTTTGTTGAATCAATTGGTAGTTTGGGGTGTAAGGAGTGTCGAATCATAAGACTTGAGACACCCAAGCCAGCCTCACCTGCACATGGTGTGCACCCTGCTGAATAACGAACGAGGCAATGGCGAAAGCGGGGTAGGGTTTTACAGCTTGACTGGGTCGCAACCACCATGTATATGGCGAAAAAGCCCGTCATAGTGATTCGCTTCTGTGGGTCGCGTTTCGGGATCAGCCTGTGCATATCCAGCATTTCGCAGGCCGGCATGACAGCCGCGACCGGCGATGGATAGTGTGTCTCTCGGTGGTCGCCATTGATTTTGGATTGTACTGTGCTTACCATAAAGTATAGCACAGTCACTTTGCCGTGCTACAATAAAAAATAAAAAAAATAACCAAGTATCTCAGAAACGGGGCATTAGTAAGTAAATTTATTCATTATCCTCGCTATAACTAATAATAATATGTATGATATACATACCCCCTAAACGTATCCAATGCACGCAATCTCTGTTGAATAGCCAACTCCTTGTCACCGTAACGCAATTTGCCAGTCTTTCTGACCCGAGACATGATAAGTTTGATGATCCCGTACAGAATCCATATTGTCACCAACACTCCCAAGAGAAGAAGTAAAGCTGATGAAATAGAAAAATATATCTTAACAGTTTTCACTTAAAATTTAACGGTCTATTAAATCATAGGTGATAGTTCTTTTTATTCGTGGAATATTATTACAGGAATATATAATAAATTAACAACTACAGTATATTCTATCACTAGACTACTAGACTCTACTAGTCTACTGTCTACTAGACACTAGATAACTTCAATTAAAAATTAAAATTAATCGTTTAAAAACCTTTCAAATTTACTAGTACGTAAATTCCCGTGACTTCAATGTGTTAAGGTATTTATTGATTTCATCAATAAAATTTAATAAAGATGTTTCTTTACAATTATTACACGATCCTTCAATCTACAGTAATTTACTGTTATTGTGGTTTTTCATTTTATCCTGTGAGAAGAAAAACAAGGAATTTTATACTACACCACTAGTCACCCTTTGAATGTTATATTTAGCCTCGAACTTCTTACGTTATTTTGATTTAAAGGATGGTAGTGCGAACGTTTTGCAATAACCAGTTTCGTGTCAGGGTCATTAGTAAATGTTAAATTTTTAGGCATTCATGAGTTCAGATCGTTGAACTAGTTGCATAATAAGAATTTAAAAAACCATACTGTGCAACAGTTAAATTATGAAAGAATTTCATATCATTTCCTTTTATATCAAAATAATTTAATAAATACAGCGACGTTATCACCATTTGAGATTAAATTCATCTTAACCCATGATCTTTCTATTGATAATGACGTAGACACTTCACATGCCCGATAACTACTGTCTCAAGCTATCCCATCAAAATGTCTAGATAAAACAACTATATATCATAAATTTTTATATATCTGTTGTCATTTGCACTCGAATCATAGTTAGCTTAGTTTGTAAAAATATAAATATGAAACAAATTTTATTATGTTTGTTGTTAATTAGCTATGCATGTGGTGCTGAAGTGAGAGTCGACCCATTGGTTTTGATCAGTAATCAAGGTTTAGTGAGAGGTCATAAGGCAACAGATGGAGATTATTCCATATTTCTGGGCATTCCATACGCACGCGTCGATTCAGATAACCCGTTCGGTGTAAGTACATCAAATAGATTTGTAATTGAATTTAATAACATTGGCACGTATTGCTACTGAAGGTTAACAGTGACCGAGTAGACTTCTAAAGATTTCTTATTTAAAGTAACTATTTTAATATCCTCTTGTAAAACAACTCCTGTGACATAAATATATTTTATTTATTTTTTGGAACCAATAAATAAAAACAATTTGCACAATATAAAAAATGACCGATATCGATTACATTAGTGGACCTATGTCTCATAATACCTCATAATGTCATAATATGTATTAATATATATCATGTCATTATAGTTCTTTTTTTATAATATATATTGATTTAAATTTTATTTTAAGGCGGCTGAAGAACCCTCTGCTTTTCATGAAATCATCCATAATGCAGTCGATTCCATAAAATGTCCTCAAGCGTCATCTTTCTCTGTTGGTGAAGAATCATTAGACTGTCTTCGTTTAAACATTTACGTGCCAAGTGAAGCCAGCTCCAAAAATCCCTTGCCTGTATTAGTATGGATTCATGGTGGAGGCTTTGCTTATGGGAGTGCAGGAGACTATGGAGTGCGAAACTTGGTGAGACACGGAGTTGTAGTAGTAACAATAAATTACCGTCTCGGACCTTACGGATTTTTGTGCCTAGATATTCCTGCGATACCAGGAAACCAAGGGCTTAAAGATCAGTTTCAAGCTCTTAAATGGATAAAAAGTAATATTGGTTCTTTCGGTGGCAACCCATACAACGTCACAATATCGGGTCAAGATGCTGGAGCCGCATCTGTACTATTCCATCTATATTCGGATAGCGAGAAATTATTCCGTAAAGTTATAAGTGAAAGTGGAACTCCACAAAGTGAAGAAATGTTTGTAAATGGAGATGTTGAAGCTGCCATAAAACTATCTGAATATTTAGGTTTTAATACAACGAATACGGAAGAAGCAATACAATTTCTAACAAACTGTTCTCCGGATTTAGTAGTAACGGCAGCTGAAGAGTTAAGTTTACGTTTGAAGCCATGCAGAGAAAGATCATTTAGTGGTATCGATAATATCATACCAGATGATCCATACTCGATGAGCAATGAAAAGAAAGTCAAGAACACTGCGATTCTTATAGGCAATACAAACCAAGAACGGGATACATTTAGTGACGATTATTTTGACTCTGATCCATTTTATGAAAAAATACGTAATCACTTTGAACTCGATGAAGAGCAACTAAAAATAGCTGCAAAAAATGTTAAGCAATTCTACATAGGCGACAAACCTGTATCTTCTGATGACACCTTAGAATTAAAAAATTTTGAATCAGATTTTGATTACAATCATCCATTACAAAGGACAGTTACTCGTTTACTCGAAGAAAGTGCAGAGCCAATTTATCAGTACCTTTTTAGCTACGAAAGTGATACTATAGCGGACGGAGCAGAACATTCTGCTGAACTAAATTACCTATTTGAAATGACAGGTGGTACTATACAGAAAAGTGAACAAGATCAATTGATCGTAGATCGTATGACAACTTTATGGACAAATTTTGTTAAATATGGGTAAGTGACATAACCAATTTTACTATGTTATATAAATTTATAAACAAAAGCGATTGCAAATTTCTATGCGCGTGTTCTTTGAAATAATTACTCCGATAAATTTATACTACGGTACTAAAATCCGGTAAAACTAGTGACCGAAATCAATTGAATTTAAATATTGTATACATAAGGAGAAGCACGCATGTTAATGTTAAGTTATTCATTTGAATTCATTAATATATAATAATTTGCTCTTATTTAAATGCGATGGAAGATAAACTTGTAAAAATATCGAGTCTTTTGCTAAATAATATATCGTAATGTCGACCTTGATGTTGATATTATAATTATCAGAGATAACTTCTAATGTCACATTAACACTTATATAAGAAGTGAAGGATCATGCATCCTTTTATGTTAAGTGGTCACTGCACCTAAAAACACCTAACTACAATCACCTCCAAGAAGATATTAGGACCTACTAAAGTCACTGAGGGATTGCTTCTACTGAGCACTGAACTGAAATTGATCTTATAGTGCATGTTACCAAAGTCACCCGTTCGACAGAACCACAGCAGCGCATTACTACTCTATTGACTCTATTGATAAAAAAGTTGGTGAACGTGGTGTTTTCCCAGTCAAAGCTTGTACAACTTCATTCACATATATTTCTACAATTCTTTCTAAAACTTTAACATATTTTTTTTCAGTAACCCTACACCAACAACGACAGAATTATTACCAGTTAAATGGCAACCCGTTACATCAGAAACGAGACAAACACTAGTTATCAATACAAACTTGCATTTGGACAGCAGAGTGAATCATGACCGAATGTCTTATTGGGACCTTTTCTATACGATGTACGGTAGATACAACATTATTTTGCGAGAAACTTGTACTATAACGGATAATCACTACAAGAATTAATTAAAATGTATTGGTTTGAGGTGTTTTACTCTATAAGAAATACAATTTTTTTGAAAACAAGCTAAAGGATGGAGTGACAAAAAAATGACATCTTAAATACGAACTATTTGATAAGGATTGTTTTATATGATGAAATGTATTATATCAGCGTGATGAAATGAACTGATAAAGTGATAAGGGCGGATGGGAAATTTTTATTCAATTTATCATGTAGTTAGTTATTATGTAACTTACATATACATAAAGTAAAAAAGCAAACAAACTGATATAATATGATATAATTAAAACAAAACTGAGTATGTTAATTAATTTTAGAATAAATATCATTAATTTTATACTAACAGTTCTTTATCATGAAATGAACAGGTATAAGTTTTTTTTATTGTTTTTAATGATACGGTTAGATAAACAGGATGTAACTCATTTAACAAATGTGTTTAAAGCATAAAAGAAAAAAGACATGTATACATGATTTTTAAAATCAATCGTGAACGTCAAAAGACTGAATGCAATTTAGATAAACCACAAATGGGAATGAAAGTTATCAAGGAATATTCCCAATTTCCGATATAATATTTTACAAAATTGACGGTAACATTAAGACACAAATTCCCAAATTATCTTTTAGAATGTTTCCTTAGTTTATGGCAATCCCAACTTTCAACAACATTTTTCCGTTATTTTTTTCGAAGTTATTGCTTTGTAACTATTAAAAATATCTTACTATCTAATACTTCGCCCGCGTGTAATAGTTACTTTGGGCTAACTGAAACGCAGCGGAAGTTCTCAACATTCGTTACTTGTGCTCCGCTCCTATTGGTCTTAGATGATATAGCCTATAACCTTCCTCGATAAATGAGTATAAATGATCTCGTACTTAACTCGACCCGTCATTTAAATTACAATAACTTTTGACAAAGTATACCGATTTTAATGAAACAAAGAAGACTGAGTTCTTGGTGTGATTTTATTGTGAACCTTTTTTTTTCTCCATGGGGGAATCCCTAACGGATATCCATCTCGCCGGGCAGCAGAGGATGGATATGCTCGAGTCGCACGGACTAAAACCCCATGGTACCTTCTTACACCTTTTGGCCGGAGGAGCAGGGACTGTCTAATCGACACTACATCTGCTCCTCCAACAGGTGTTGTCCCCTCCTAAGGGACCCAAACTGCGGCCTGAGGGGTCAAGATGGTGGACCCCTCAAGGGGAAATGGGTGTTAATTGTGAACCTAGTACTTAAGTATTGATGCGTGTACATACAAACACACAGACAGACAGGCGGACAGACATTTCAAAAAATGCTTGAAATGTATTTAATTACTTATTCTTAGGCACCTACATTTTTTTTTTACGAAAATCAAAAAAGTATACACACTTCAGATTTACATTCTTATTATTTGTATTTTGATTGAATCAAATCATTGGATACTAGTTTCTTAATACATTACTGGTAATTCGATATCAGATATAACACATACGCTGTCGCAATTCAAATATATGAATACAATGCAGTTTTTTATTGCAGTCATCTATTGTTCGCAAACAAATATATTCTCATAATATTAAATATATTTACTATTCATCGTCCGTGGTTTTGTTACTATATTGAAAAACTGGTCGTGTTTACTATAGATAAGTATACATCAGTCTCTTGTTAGTGGATCGCCGGATGAAGCGTCTCGAGCGGATGATCTTCATCAAGACATATCGACTTGTACAAAGGATTTGGAGCAACAACCGCTCTACGCCCACCGAGAATCATTCCACTTACATCGACAATCACGTTTTAGATATGAATATGAGAATATTAAAAAATATTCATAATCAATTCATCCATTACATACATGCGCGCGTAAAAATGAATGTTAAAGTCTGAGGATTCTTAAGAAGATTCTAAAATTCTTTATACTCGGAATAAATAAACACAATACAATACAACATCAACAAGCAAATTGATACACTTAAGTGATTTTATTGAGATGTTGTTTATATTGTTCATCTTAATATAACTCGTCACTAGGTAGCATTGCAGGTCATTAATTTCTTTACCATTCCATCGGCCGTCGTAATCTGTACTAATATTATAAACAGGTAAAGTTTGTGAGTTTGTGACGTTGTAGGGGTAACATCAGGAACTACTGCTCCGATTTGAAAAATTATTTCAGTGCTATATACCTTATTTACCGAGGAAGGTTATGGACTATATATTTTCACACTAAGACCAATAAGAGCGAAACACCAATGAAGAATATTTCAAAATCGGGTTTTTTTTCCTCTTGACAGCTTCTGCTGCGTGTTAGCGTTAGCTCAAAGTAACTATTCTACACGAACGAAGTCGCAGCCATAGGTTAGTAATAGATATATTCGCGCTATAAAAATTCTGTTAAAATTCAACTATTTATTTCAAAAGACGGCGATTTACGACAAATAATTAAAACAACGCACTCAAGGTTAGTGTTAATATATTATTTGTCAGCTATAACGAACGGTATCAAAAAACAAATACTGCAGCTTTAAGTATTGTTTAGTTTCCGCCATCAACTGTTAATAAATCAAGAGAAAACCAAGCAACATTTATTATTGTAGAAATTATGATACGTGACAATGAACCGGTTTCCTTTAAAATCAGCTTTCGTTTAAACTAATATATCTATTTGTATTCTTTTGCATCAAAAAATAAATGTTAAAAGATAGGTATATTTTATGTTAAATAAGTACATTAGTAGCCTATTTATTATAGCTTGAATGTTACATATATACATACATACATATACCTATAATAACAATATAGAATTAGATAAAACAGCATTAACCTTGGTTATTTATATTAATCAAGCATTGAACCTAATCATAGTCGTGGTAAGGGCTTTCTATATCATTGTAAACAAAGCAATTGAGATCGATTATAAGGTTTGACACTTTCTCTAAGCCCGTTACAACCGCCGCAAATATTAGTTACGCTAGATTTTCACAATTTTCACCGCCTTTTGGTGCGTGACTGCGATTTATCTTATCAGCGTGTTACTTAATAGTTTTCTGAACTCTTTTGAATTGTTTGGTTTAATATTATTAATAGTATGGTTGATATTACATTACTTGAGTAAATAAACTCTTTATTTTTTTAATACTAATTAAATATTACTAACGATTTCGTTGAAAATGTGTGTACAAATTTACTATGTTATCAGAACACTGTAAAAACCTAAGTGTACTATAAATATAGATATAGCATTTAAACTTTAAACAATAAGAAATTATAACTTGATACATGGAGCGAAGTACCAATTTTCAGTACCTCAATACAAGAAGAAGATAAAGTCCATATTTTTATTTACAACATTTATTCTTTATTAAATATGTACGTCAACAATAATTGTAGGACAAGATTACTTGGTGTCAGCTATATAATTGAATGCGGTACATAGTTTTGCTTAAATAGCACATTTTGCAAACATCATTATTGCGACATTCACTATAAAAGTAGGTCCAATAAAACCACAAAAAAATGTTTAGTCTGTTCTTTATTACTCATAAATACTTACATACACAGTGTCTATTAACATTCGCAGTAATCGTTTTGCTCTACCGACGTTACGTGGGGATTGAGGATGATCGGCAGCTGTCGTTCGTCATACTCGCATACAAATATCGCAAAGACAGCCACTAGCGACTGATCCCAACTGACCCCGGAACGAAATGATCCGAAGCGATTCACTAGTAGGTTTTTTTACTACGTCTGCGATGTTCTGCCATTTACAGATGATCACGAATGACCTACCATCCCAGATTTTAAAGACTTTTACAGATTTTCTAGTTCTCGTATTACATTTCATCGAACTTCATCGATCAATTTAGGACATTCTGGCGTTTACTCAAACCGTCTACAAAACATTCGAAAACACTTTTTTAGTTTCCGTGATAAGAAATTCCTCATTAATCTACCCAGTACATACGTTATCTTTTATTTTCATTGTGCCAGTGAAGACGAGTGGCAGACTTAGAACACCTAAATTAACAATGGCAATAGTATTCGCTATTCGAAATTACTCGAACAACTTGGGATTAAGGTTAGCACCACCATGTAACTAAGCTGCTGCTTCAGGCATCAAATTTATTTAGATTTAGATTTTAAAAATAGGTTGGAAGCGTAAGACAATGGCTAAAAAAACGCTTTATTATATTTTGATTGTCAGTATGTTGTAGTATACGAATTTGAGAGTGGTATAGCCACGCTAACGCTATTATTGGTTTCAGCATGAATGGGTCAGCTCGTCCGGGATAGTACCACCCCCCTCTCATTGAATACCGACGAGAAGTAACAGTGCTTGCATTGTTGCGTTTCGTTCGATCAGTGAGAGCGCTAGATGTCCACCTCCCTTCCCCTCTCCTCTTCCCCCTCACTCCGTTTACCAGAAACACAGGCTGGCAACGAACTTTTGACTCCCCTGGTGTTGTTAGTGTCTATGGACGGTGGTGATCACTTAACATCAGGTGACCCACAACTTCGTTCGCCAGTTATGACATAAAAAAAATGTCTAGGTTAAAATATGCGAAATACGCTATTGACCAAGCAAGGTCTTAACAGCTTCACCGGACTACTTGTGCAAAGAGGGGTCCTATTGGGTTCTCTTTCCATTCTTAAACTTGCCATGGGTCGTTACTGCTTAAGATGCGTAATTTTATGATCTCATTACATTGAAACAGAACATTTATTATATATCAGCTATTCAGAAAAAACGGTGTTTTAAAAAAATTTACAAATGATTATCTCAGCATGTAATTTTTTTTTAACTTTCTTGGCATATATAGGTCAATGTTAAATTCCGTCTATTTTTCTAAATATTCTCATCCGTATACTTTCTGTAAAATATATGTACGTCCTTTTGATATTTATATATATATATATATATATATATATGAATAAATTATAATTGGCTTTCTGTTAATCTCAATGTACTGACTATACGAAATCCTGTGTAATGTCAGAAACAATGTAAAATAAATAAATAAGGACCTTCACTTCAGCCGGGATGTCCGCCAAGAATAATTGAATGCAAAAGAATGACTACTCTCGTCGCAGTCATATACTGGCTGGTATTTTTATGTACAAATTCCTATCTTCAAGAAAAGAACAAGTGAGAATTTAAACTGACGCTCATTTCATGAATACCTAGTAACTGATCGATTCGTTGAATAACAATTATCTCGCCGAATACATTCTGACATAAGTTTCTTTTTTATTTCAAAACTAGTTGATGCCCGCGAATTTGATCGCGAATAATGGTTTTGTTGTGTCACGAAAACAACGTGCGATGGACCTCTTGTACCTTTTACTGATTTTAAATCACTTCTGTTAGATTTTATTTTTACTACTTAGTGCGTATGGATAAATTCAATGAGATATAATGAAAACGTCTTTGTCTCCCAGCACAAATCTTGTCAGAATCGATTCAGCTGTTTCAGAGGTTATCGTGACAACAGTCACTTCAATTTTGTTTATATGTGTAGGAAGGTTTGTTATGATTTGTCGATTTATTACTTGATTTTTTTTTTTTATGCAAGCTATACAAAATCACTCCTTTCGCGCACTTATAAGTGAAATAATGCAAGTGACGCGTTGAAATGAGTCACTGTGACGAGTTCTACAATTTTGTGTATGATGATAATAATCTAGTCGATCAAAAATACCACAATAGATGGAACATACCGAGTCACTGTGTATATTTCTTTAACAGGTGTAACCAAATCACACACAGCTAATCTATCATCTCCTTTACAACAATGCCATCTCCATTAATCACAAACATGCTAATGTGCGACAGGCGATATCATTTGAAGTGTCTCGTGATATCGTTCGACTTCTCTTTGATGCTCCTAAATTATTTGATTTACGCAATAAAGGATTATACAACGAATATAATATTCTGTCTATGACAACAATATCAGACAAGGTACATCATAAAATAGGCCATAGATATTTATCACGTTGAGATGATAGGGCTTTTGAAGATAACCGGCTCTTGACACCTGACGACTATAATCAAACTTATCAAAACCGAGACAAGGACGTCCTAATTACATAGTTATTTGTATGTCAAGGTATAATATATGCATATTATATTGATGCAAAAGTCGAGAAGACAATAAAATACAACCATTTAAGGAAACATAACAACCTTAAAATTATCATAAGCGATAATTTTGTAAGAAAACAAATTGCGAAAATCGTTGCAAATTTTAATTTCAATATGTATTCTTTCTGCTTTCGAGTAAAAACACAAACATTTTCGTAAACGAGAACAAGAGATGTTTTAAATTACACATTTGTTACATTTGTCTCCAGTTAATCTTATAATGATATAATCCATTAACTAATCAATTTGTTCCAAAGTTACATAGACACATACACAGTTAGTTTCTAGTTATGCAGCAAAAGAAGAGTCGTATAGTACTTAGCACTAATGCAAACAAGTAATAAACAAGACAGAAACACGTTTATTTGTAGGCAAGCAAGCGTCCAACAGCAAGTCAAGGGCTCTAAAACTTATTTATCTGCTATGCTTTATTATTAGATTGTATATAATTATATTTATTTGCATTGCCTTCTAGCCTCTAGATGAATAAAGAAATAAATATATACGCATTATGGGACCCCATGTTATAGATAGGAGGGAACACACTAACCGGGAGATTGTCTCACAGCTTCACGGTACGGCGAACTTTTTCATTCGTACCCAGATAGGGTTTACCGTAAAACTGTGGCTCCGAAGACCAGCGTGCGTGAATCGGTTGTGAAAAGGAGAGGAAGGTATTAAATTGAATAACTCTTCAGAACACTCGCCATAATACAGACGGTAGATCACGCTTAGTGAGGCAATGTCTCTGCGCAATTGAAGCGGCTCTATAAACTCTGTAATGTCTGCATAATCAACAAAGCGGACAGCCTGACGTTTCAAATTAATCAAATCAACTCACGCATATATATGTCGACAGGTTCCTTAACGGTGCGAATGTGACAGCCTTCGTCGGATGCATTGAGAGCATAAATTCCAAACTCGCCCATCTCTGGCCTGAGTTGACACAGCAGACCTCTGCAAACCACGCTAACATTAACACCAGCTATCATATAGCCCATACATTATTCATTATCTTTACAAGTACATTAACCTTAGTTGAAAACGGTAACCCGCAGCTTCACGTTTGTTCGCTGTTATCTTTTATTAATTAAAGCCAAAGTGCCTCACGGTATCTATGAACTTTTCTGCTTTGAAAGTAGCGTAATATATATTTTTTATGCTATGAAATAAGCATTCAGACAGTTTTTAAGTGGTTCAACCTATAGCTGTTTATAACCAACTTCAAAAGGACTAGAATCCTGAGGTTGGTTAAGATATGTTGCTACCACATTGCAATACCTTGTGTGTATGTACACATAGTGCTAATGAAACCTTTCAAACTAAAAAACAAAAGGGCTTTGGTGCTTTGCGGAAGTACTTCAGCAATTAAAACTTGCACGAGTTTTCCTATTCTCACAGTCGAGTTATAGAAACAAACATAATGGTACGCTATTTTTTAACGTTAACGTGTCTAATTATCATGTTTGAGATCGATCAATGCGTTTTTGCTATATAATTTCACTGTTCTTAGTTTCACAATTAACCCTATCAGGAACATAATATAAAGAAGGGTTTTCATGTTCCAAAACACAAAACAGACTACATAAATCATTATTTAATTTGACATTATCAGAAAATTATACGATCGAACATACGATTACGAATACATACGATTTCAAAACAATCGTCACGACATATTCTAAAACAAACTCCTCTGCCATATCTGTCTGTTTGCGATAAGCTCAATAACTACTGAACGGATTTTCATGCGGTTTTCACCAGTAGATAAAGTGATTCATGAGGAAGGTTTAAACACATAATATGTCAAGGTTTTTTTTATTATCAGGGCGGGATAACGTCCGCCGGGTGTATTAGTTAAATGAATAAAATACATATCTTCCATTACACAGCAAAACATTTTCATGATAACGATCCCTCGAAAACTCGTAAATCCATAAATATATAGATTTTTAATTAATTTACGTAAATAATGTGGGTATTTTAGAAAGATTATCAAAGGCTGTACTAACGTGTTCCTACCAAATTTGGCTAGGCAGGCGGGAAACTCGAGCAGTGAAGGTGAGCATTGATACGCATCTCAAAGGGGCTTCTTTAAACCTACACCTGGGTCGCATCTCCTGGGAACTGCTCTAAGTTTCTCCTTCGGCCACACGATGGACCCGGCATTCGCACGGTAAAATCCATGGAATGCTAAGAAGTACGTCTCTTAAAAATATCAGCAAAAGAAGAGAAATGCTTCTAACTCACGTTGTGTTTCCAGCTGTAACATATTCATCTGCCATATCAGCGTAAACTCTCCACGTAGACCGTCGAGTTGTGCTCGTCACCCACCATGATTCCAAGCCAACTGATAGCGTCTTCTGAAGCTCGAAGGGACACTGCGGTATAAAAACAATGTTCAAATTATTTTAATAAATGAAGTACTGGCAGAATGACCATAAACCGCCTCAAATGTGGCGTGGGCATATAAAATGCAATATGGTCATGTATAAAGATGTATAGAACGTAATGTGGTCCAAGTAGTTTTGAAATTTCCTGAAGGAAAGAGATGTAGAGGCCGTCTTTGCTCAATTGCAAGAATCGACAAACCAATTAGATAACCCGAGCCCAAGTAATTGGTTTTAATAAATCTATTTAGCTGCTACCACCCTCCAACTGAAAAGCTTTTACCAAGCACGTATACCACACGTATACCGGGTAGCTGCATTTGAGTGCCAGTCCTCTAGGCTTAGCATGTTTATAATCTTAGTCTATATTATTGTTGTTACATTGTCGACCTAGAAAGAGGTGAGGTTATGAAGATATATAAATATAATTAAATAGCCTATTAGTTAGCTTTTCAATCTTATGGATTCCATTTTCTTTTCTTTGCCATTGTTTAATTTTATTTTTTTCTTCATTTAATTTCTACTTTCTCATTTATTCTTGTTTATTTTATTTTTTGTTTATTATTACTGAATTCGGTCCTTCGCTTTTTCTGTTATTCTTATTTACTTTCTTTATTTTACTGCTGACTGTTGTATTTTCCATAGTTATAGATAAATAAATATTGTCGTCAAACGCTAAAACCTAATGAGTATAAAAAAATTAGGTTGTGACTATGTTTGGAGTGTAAAAGTATAATAACATGCAAAGGAAACATCACTAGTCTATTGAGAGTTTTTGTCGTTGACGTCTCGGGGTCCGAACGGTCGAAAGCGCGACGCTAACAATTAATGTTAGCTAAACACATTACTGGACGTATAGAATTACATCACGAACTCTAATAATCACACATTATTACAACTAGAAAGTGGCAATTCCTCGACTTTATTATTGTCCATAATAAGTATTTTGGTACCTACATGCATCGTTTAGTATTACCCAACATCGTATTACATAAGTTAAGAAGACATCATACGGTCTTTATATGCAAAGCATGTATTAAATTACTTGTAATTCCGCATTTAAAAGTCCAACTCGTACAATAACAGTAGAATGAGATAAACTTGGATAACATAGAAAGTAATGGTTAATTCGCAGTTCATTGTATTTTTAATGTTTAATAAAAGATATTTTATTACTTATTATACTAGTTATTAATATTGTTTGTGGTCGAGTAATTGAGCGAATATTCTCTATTCCAACCTAAGAAAGTATATAGGCGTTTCATGTATATTTCTGAAGTTTTTGCCTTAGTATATTTTTTACCTTTTACATTATAAAATTACTTTTATTAGAATGTGGAATATATTTACTACGTACCTAATACCTATACTAGCCCAAGAGTTCGTTGTTTTTGGTCGCTTAAACGCAGCAATGTAAAAAAATAATTTTACGTTATTGTTTTACATTCTAAACGAAAGCTATAAACAATCTACGAACTTAACCGCGGAACAATTATTTATTATAGAGATTATGTCAAAAATTACGACCGTAGTGCGACGCGGCGTGGGAGTTCGAGTGCCAAAGGTGTTTTCTCACCCCGAGGAAAACCGAATACTACCGGGAATACCAATAGTCTCTGAATTACATTGCTGCGTGGATCAGTTGCATCCACAATCGCGTGCTAGCTGGTGAACCTTAGCAAAACTTTTGATTATGACCTATGGCGATGGGGCAATGCTGTTGAGAATCCGGATCACAGTATGTCCGGTTCATAGCTCTTTCCCTGCACATAGTCGGTTTTTGTAATCATAAGCGAAAACAATAAGGTTCGCCATTGACTGACACGTCAAGGAGGCTCATATATATATATATACTAGCGGGCCCGGCAGACGTTGTCCCGCCCTGATTAAAAAAAATCCTTGACAAATTATACCATCAAATTATACCAAAACGTTCCTCGTGAATTACTTTATCCATTGGTGAAAACCGCATGAAAATCCGTTCAGTAGTTTTTGAGTTTATCGCGAACAGACAGACAGACAGATGCGGTAGGGGGACTTTGTTTTATACTATGTAATGATATATATCTATATATATCATAAATATATATATATATATATACATAGTGATCGCATCAACTATATTTTAGACGAATATTTTAATATAATCTAACTGCGTTGACATTAATTCAAGATTTGAAAAAAATGCGTGTCACGGCTATATTATTATCAATAATAATCACATCGCGTGAAACAAAAATTTACATGTTTTTTTTTATTATAATTTCTTTTTGAGATGGTTTAAATAAAATGTTAAATAAAGTATAGTTAAAAATAAACTGAATAACAACAAAAACAAAATCCTCCATTACTTCGTTTAGAAAATGAGAATTTTATTCAAATTTTCTTGGAGCGTATAATATCTTTTTTGTATAAATCTGTTGGATGCGGGTTGTTGAATTAAGTTTTAATAATTAATGTAGTAAAACATGAAGCGAAAATAATACATTTAAACTAAAAGAAAGTATATTTTAATAATATTCTGTATTGTAAACTGCTTGCAAGCAGTTGTCATCAAGACAAAAAATAACCTAATTTAAAATACAATCGGTACCGCTAGAATCGACTTTAGGCTAATATTTAGCACATGTCATTGTAACCTTTTTTGCTAGCGGAGAAGAGGCGAGATATATGATCAATCACGCGGGGACAATGTATGTGGGTGATTGACCTTTCCAAATCGACATTTAGAAATCGAACGAATTAATATTTATAGAATAATCATGTAGTACTACGTTTTTCCCGTAACCCATTTTTCGTTTTTCGGTATAATCATAAGCAGGCCGCTCTTCTTGAGATCCCAGACTACTTCTATATCGAATTTTATTCGTTTTAGTATTAAAGAGTTTACAAACAGAGGAATTTCTTTACGCATTTATAATATTATGAATGATAATAGTTATAGATTAGGTAAAATATTTATTTATGAAACTTTGAAATCATGTATAAGTTGCCGTTATATATGATCTAAAGCCTCATATGAAATAGCAGAACTAGGCCGAGTACTAAAGCCGGAAAAAAATAGGCTCGTATATTTACCCACTAAAACATTTCAATAGATCCTTGAGGACAGAATTTCACCATGATTCTTTATTATGTTATGTGATTTCGTACTCAACTTACATAATATAACCTTATAAATCAAATATTAATCGTGGTCTAGTGGTTTGACCAGTGGAATATCAATCCGGTCTCCGCAGGTATGAACCCCAGCATTTACCAACATTTTTTCGGAATTCGCGTACATTTACTAATTTAAATTGGTTACACTATCGACTTGAAGAGAGATATCAGGAGAAAACTGAACTTGGGTATTGTTCTTGTAGTACCACCATATGTGAGTGGTAGAGCCACGCTATAGCTATTACTGGTAACAGCCTGAATGAGTCGGCTCCCCGGAGTAGTACCACCCTCTCGCAGAAGAGCGACGTGAAGTAACAGTGCTTTGCATTGCTGCGTTTCGTTCGTTGAGTGAGAGCGCCGGATAATCTACCTCCCCTCCCCGTCCCTCTTTCTCCACTCGCCCTCCCCCAAATACAGGGTGGCAACGCACTTGCAACTCTTATGGTGTTGCAAGTTTCTATGGACGGTGGTGATCACTTATATATTATATATATCACTTATATCATATATATATATATATATATATATATATATAACTATGGATTTCTTGGAGATTGAAATCGCCAATACATCCTAGGCTGGCGTGATCATTATGCACATACCTTCCTTCGGGAAGGCACCTATGACCCTGCATTAGATTACTTAAGGGGCTGATGATGATGGATAAATACATTATTTTTCTTTGAGTTAAGAATAATGCTACATACGAGATAGAATAACATATCGCATAATCGATGAAAATATATCTGCACGTGGTAAAAAGTTGGCTTTATTTTCACATTGGAATAATATTGCGTTGTAGAGAATTAGATGCGATTCATATAATTGAAATGCGTAGTACGTACTGTTGCTGTGGTTTTCCCGAGGAAAACCCTATGACTATATTATTTCGATCGATACTTATGAAATGATATACGGCAGGTGTTATTAGGCGCAACGTGAAATCCTATTTGACTATTCTATAATTGTTATTGTATATTGACTTAACAAATATTCTGACGCCACCGTTCAAATAGATTATTATCAATCTTTCAAAGTTCACTCCTATTTTGTTACACGCAGGCACGTGTACGGGAGCGATAGTTGGAATTTATCCCCGGAAAACTGATGTTTAATTTAAAAAAAACTCAAAACCATGCTTTGATTTAGTTGTTTCAATGTTTTTCCCTTCCAGAAACAAAAGTTTGGAGACGTGCCTGGTTGCACGTAACTCTTTTACACCACTTACAGTGATTTAAGATATTAACAGTAGTTTAAGAGTGATTCGCTTTTGAGTACAGCTAGGTAATACATCAATAGATATGTGGGGACAGATTTTTTACTTTATGATAATAGTTAAGTAAACAAAGATTAGACGATGGCCTTCCACCATGCTATTCACCATGATCTAAATACTAGAAACTGTAACTAACTGGTCGTCCCATGTTTCAAACTTAGCAAAACCAGTAATAGTTTCTTAGGTAATAGTGTTAGGTTTTACAATAAAGTCCCAAAACATATTACCGATTTGCCGGACTGTAAATTTAAGCGCGATGTCAAGCAGGTTTTAATGTCGAAAGGCTATTATAGACTTGATTAATATGTGAACGATGGTGATGTCTGGAATTGACTCCTCTCTGTGCATCCAGTCAAAACGGTATTGTAACGTATAATGTATTCGAAATATATATATATTAAAAAGATGTACCAGATCGAGTTTCTTGCCGGTTCTACTCGATGACTGGGTTGTTTTCCGAACCGGTGGTAGTTTTAACGTTCATAAGCGCCTTATTATAGCCTAAATTGAATAAAGTATTTTTGATTTATTTGATTATTAAGGTGGTAGAGCCACGCTGTAGCTATTACTAATTCCAGCATGAATGGGTCGGCTCGCCCGGGGTAGTACCACCCTCTCACAAAACACCGACGTAAAGTAACAGTGCTGGCATTGTTACGTTTCGTTCGGTCAGTGAGAGCGCCGGAGGCCCGCCTTTCCCTTCCCCTTTCTCCTTTCCTTACTCCTCCTCCATACACAGGCTGGGAACGCACTTGCGACTCCCTCGTGTTGCTAGTGTCTATGGACGGTGGTTGACCCACCAATTCGTTTTGCCAGATTTTGGCATAAAAAAAACAATACGTTCTCCTTTAGCGTCACTATTTTCAAATCTACGCTGTACTAAGGTTTCAGTGTTTGACCACAATCTACTGTTTGTTAAATGGCGATGTGTTCTAAGATGGAAAAAACGCTAAAGCTAGAGTGGACTGGCTCTCAAGTACTACCGGAATACACTCATAAGCGCTTGGCGACAGATTTTCAACACGGTATCCAAACACGTTAACCAATGAGCTGTTAGCGCTTAATTTTGTGTTTAATCACAATCTAGAAACATCCAAGTTATTCTAAAATAACATAATTTACTCGAAAACGTATAAATTAAATTTTCCAATGTAAAACATCTCATATTTATTTATTTTTCTTTGACGTATGTCTCTATAGGTATGCCACGTGATAGTGATGTCTATAAAATATAAACGTTCGTGTATTGTAGAATAACGTAGGTACATAAAAATGCACTCTGTCATACGATGCCAATAAAAACTGCTGACATAAAGCTATATTACTGCACTGGACAGTCATTGTACGCGTTAATATGCTTTGTAGTCGCGTTGATGCGCTGTGATTTTCGTATGACAAATGATTTTAAGAAACGCAATGAAATATAAGAAAGCTGATAAGTGAATTCTTTTCACAGTATACTTGCTACATACGTGAAAATAGTTATGCATAGATTAACTTTATGTAATGTATAAAATTTATTTTATACAAAAGTGAAACACTGACCATTCTGTTTATATTAGCGGCATAATTAATGCTGAATAATTTGCAAAAATATTTAAATGATTTATTTAGATTTGATAACGTTTTTATATAATAAATTGAATTGTTAATTATCAAAATTGTTGACTATAATAGTTTAATGATTACTCTATCATATCAGAATTATTATAAACATTTAACAAATAATTTACTTACATTCTTGTACTATCATTATTCAATATAGAATTATTCTTTTGATCGGAGTAATTGTGTTATTTATCTAAGAATAATAGTTTCATTCTAAATCCATTATATTTATACTAATATATTAATACGTGAAACCAAAACTTTGTATCCCTTTTTGAGAGAAATGCGCGAACGGATGAACGTGAAATTTGGCATAGTTAAAGTTTATATGGAGAAGTGCAAAAGACATTTTGACAGCTGTCAATAAGGGACTTCAAAAAAGTTGTGAAGGAGGTTGCTATGCTCGATTGTATGTATTATTTTATTCTTACGTTCCAATTACCCTTTTTCATTGTACATTCAACAATGATATAACATAATACCCTTGGCAAAAGAGCCCTAATAAAATTCAAACTTTAAAAATACAATGAACTATGGTCTTTTTTTTCCTCGAACTGACTACGCTATTAACCCGACAGGGTCTTTCACAGCTTCACCGTACTACAAACTATGGTCGAATACGACCACTGGGCGCCAGCTAGTTTATACTAATATGTGTACTTTTGTTAAATAATACCTATTATATTATGTTATTTTTACTACACTACGATATAAATAATAAAGATTGTAAACAGAGACTGTAAAATACTTAATGTGTACACTAAACAAAAATCAAGAACAAAAAAGACGTTCTAGTAAAAGTATTTACATTGATTTTCATTATTTACCGGAGTATTGAATTCTACCGATATTCTACTTTTTTGGTTAATTTTTAATATTAACATATATGATCTCTATTACTTAGTAATTAATTTTTTTTTCTATGAAACATATTTGCATAAACATAGCATAGGAATGGGGAGATAATATAAAGCATGGCATAAGAAAAGCCGTTGCATAAGAGAATTTAAATTGCTAGTAAAAAAAATGCTGTTTTACGTAAATAGAACATACAGAATACAGAAAAGTTATGTCGTTGTAGTTCTAAATGCTTTATGATATAAAAATATAATATTATACTAGCCACCCGCCCCAGCTTCGCATTTTTATGAAATACTTTTAAGGGCAGTTTTGATCTACATGACATGTACAACTTATATAATGTATTTAAATGGATAAGCATTAAACACTGTATTGTTTGGAATAGCTTAGTAAGTAAGTTACTTTTTGTAAAAGATAAAAAACTATACTGCGGATTATCCTTTAGAGATAAATATATACCATAGCGGACTTTTTTATCGATCTTCTTAAGATATACAATTCCGTAGCATATTAATTTGATCTACCTCATAAGGTTTAGGCAGCGTTTGCGATTTAACCGCACAAAGATATGTTTATTACGACATCACATAACAAATCTTTAAATTATTTGGCTTTTCTGTACTATAATATGTTTGTATTATACATATAAACCTTCCTCTTGAATCACTCTATGTATTGCCGCATTAAAATCCATCGAATAGTTTAAAAGATCTAAGGGAACAGATAGCGGAAGCAATTTCATTTTATACTATGTAAAAGTTACAATATACATAGAGTTGCAATAGAAATGTGCCTTAAGCGCTCGCCTTAGTAGTCCGGTGAAGCTGTTAAGACCTTGGTAGGTCAATAGCGTAATCAGTTCGAAAAAAAAAAATTGTTGCAAAGATTAGCTTTCATGACCTCAAAGTGTACAGCGGAGTTTGTTATATTTGGGATGTTTTGACGGGACATCATCGTCGCGTCGGTAATTATCGCAACGCGACAAAATTTAATTGGCTTAATAAAAAAAATAGACCTAGTATAATTAGGATAAACATACTTAATTCCTTATATATATTTTATTTGCGAGCATTTTACCAAAACCAGTGGGTCTAATAAGGCAACAGCTGGAAGAGGACTCGTGTGTTGCAGTTGAATAACTATTTTAGGTAATAGCCAGTAGTTGAAATAGCACGTCAATAGGTTTTATTAAGATGATTATCATTCACCGACAATTTTGGTTTGTTTTGGTATTGGAACTCACGGGTAACGATGCTAAGTCCTAGTATGCTACCCTGAACCACGATTCAACTATTTGTATTAAGTACTATTTAAAAATAAATATTACTCACTCTAAAACAATCATCGGAGACGCTGTAAACACTATAATCTCTACTAGCAACCCCCACCACGTACGCTTGATCCATCTTCAAGGCCGACATGTTCCGACCCTCATTCTCCTCCGCTCCAGGGTCTTCCAGCCAGGACTTTATCACTTCCCTATACCACTGCCAAGTGTCATTCACCACCGACTCATTCATTATTCACAAAATAAAATGAAAAGAGAACCTTAAATAACTCCAAACCGAAGTGTTCGAAATGGAAAACAAGTCACTCGCTTAAATCAATTCTGTATGCAGTGTCGAACATTTCTTAATTGGAGGTGTTTTTTTGTTGTTTATATATTTTTGTGAAAGGTGGACGTGTGGACGAGAGACGGCGTCGAGTTGCACTGCCGGTTTGAGACCGGTGTAGTAACTCGCGTCGGGTGCTCGGCATAAAATAACGTTAGGTTATTAAATAATTGCGTACTATTTGCAATTCCCGATCTTGAAAACACAAACAATCGCATGAAAGCCTCGCCTTGAGATAGATCGTCTACCTACAATAGTTTCCATTTGTAATCTTTGAGATTACAAAACCAATATCGATCGATGAGCGTAGAAATTACAAAAATAACTACCACTACAAAACTAAATACCAGTATACATATATGACCTTCATTTAAACATATTACTCATATGACCTGCGTGGGAAGGAAGGGAAGGTGTAAATATTTATGGTTTGTGGATTTTATGCACACTTAGACATAATTCTCCAATACTAATTTTTCATATATGCTTTCTGTTCACGATAATTATAAAAAATATCACATCGTATTACGTGGATCACATAATATCATAGTAATCTCAGATATTTACTATCGGTAAAATGATCTATATAAACTGTAAAATGTACTCTAACAAATTAGTAGGTCAAGCAAGTGTATAGAACTAAACGTACACTAAATAATTACACAGAATTACCTGCCCTACTCACGCAAAATCTTTGCTAATTTCCACATTTGAATAATTTACTGACACGCTGTTGTCGCAGGATATCGGTTGAAATGATTTCAATTATTGCACGAACTAGCTGAACGCACGTAATTGTAGAAAAGCGTCGAATCATTATTTCTTTAAATGGTTATTTATCTTTGTATAAAATTTAAAACTTTATATCGTAATTCAAATTACTGTTTCAGTTTGCAAGTTCCTTCTATATGACACAGTTATTGTTTAATCAATAAAAATAAGAGATTTTTTATTCTCCAAAAATGTACTTATTTTAATACAATTCAATACACTCGTAAAAATCTAAAGAAGTTTGTGAAAATTTATAACTCTGTTGTAGCTTAGTGAAATCCGATGCTGCTAATTAAGATCATTAAGATCATCACGTATGAGTCATCAACGGCTCACAGTAACAAAAAAAAAAGGAATTAAAGTAAAAATCCTTAACTGTACCAAAAATGCAAACTTTGGTATTAAAATCTAGTAATAAAATTAATTACCTTGGAATCGAAGGGGCTGTATTTATTTTACTATAGGTATTGGCTCTAACTTTTCGAAAACTCAAAAGGATTGCAGGATTAAATTGATTCACAGCAATGCTAAATCCACTGACTTGATTCGCTAGTATTCATTACCTGTGTAATGCGTTCTGACCTTCTTACCAAAGGAAACTTAATAATACCTATTCGTTAGGTTAGTTCGATGATTATTTAGCTCTCGGTCGCTCGTCCTGTGGTTATATAATCAATGCAATTATCCGTGTCAAACGAGGGATGATGAGACTTCAAACTATGTTACTGTGTTTGTGCGGGTCTGTTTTGGGAGCTGTGGATACTGGACATCCAGTGGGATTTATGGCTGACTGTAAGTTTCTTGTACGAAAAAGTTTGGTTTTTGTATCCTAATATTTGTTTAATTATTTTGATACGTTATAGGATTAATCGTTTGAACAGAACCCCACTTGTTATTAAGTGACGATGTGGTCTAAGAGAGTAAACTGGCTCTCAATGGCAGTTTTTATATGTGGTAGAGCCACGCTGAAGTTTCAGCATGAATGGGTCAGCTCGCGCGTGTAGTACCACCCTCTCATAGAAAACCGACGTGAAGTAACAGTGCTTGCATTATTGCGTTTCGTTCGGTCAGTGAGAGCGCTAGAGGCCCACCTCCCATCTCCTCTCCCCCTCCCTCCCATTCCCCAAATACAGTTTGGCAACGCACTTTCGACTCCCTTGGTGCTGTTAGTGTCTATGGACGGTGGTGATCACTTAACATCAGGTGACACATCTGTTCGTTTGCCTGTTAAGACATAAAAATAAAAGATGCCAGAAAACATCTATAGGTGCTTGACGATAGATTTTAAGCTGAAGTAGCTTGATAGGAGGACTTAAAAATGCTCTAACACCATGCTATAGTTTTATGACGATGTATTCCTTCGCCGAAAGAGAGACAGTACGGAAACTGCGAACAAACTCTCGAAAACGGCACACTCACACAAACATGCGGATCGACGAGAGGTTTTGGAAGGAATTCTAAGGACAGCACCGAGAAACCCGCTTAGGTGCGCATGTTTCTGTGAGTGTGCTGGTACGAGCGTTTATAGGTAGTTTCCATACTGTCTGTTATGAGTACTGTGCCGAAAGTCTCAACTCAGTCGCAAGGGATCGAATCTACTTCCATATACGCGGATTCCGAATAAGATATCAGCTGAACGTCGTTGCTTTAAAAACATAGCCACTATTAGCAACCTGTCATTCAGCGTATTGTAGACACCTCTACAGGTTTATCTAATAGTTGTAATTTTGCCCCTCGTACGATATAAGTAATAACATATAATTAATAAATAATCAATTTGATGTACCGCAGGTCCAGGTATGAACAAAAGTACTATAATTTCTGAAAAGACGAAACGTTCACTCTATGTTGTCGTTATACGTCCGAATAACCATATCTTTGGTTACGCAGAAACAAAGTGTAAACTTAATTTCAATGGAGCTGCGTGTGTTGCTAAACACTTGGACTTACAGAGAAGGAAAACACAGGTCCGTGAAATAAACAATTTCTAATGTTTGAATTGGACATGTATTACATCTATATATTTAACAAGATAATCCTATATAAACAATGTAGGTGTTTTAAGTAGTTACTAGTTTTAAGTACTTAAATTATAAAATCGTTAAAAATTTTAAATCTCAACTTTATACAAAAAACTTATTACTATTTCTATTCAATTTTTAACGTAATTTCCAAGAATTATTTATTTCCTTATATATTTTATTAACTCTGTAAACAAAACAAAGAAATTCCAAAGGGATTTTATTAGATACAAGCTTCTGTCCGCGACTTCGTCCCCGCAGAATAGTTACTTTGGGCTAACGCTAACTTTAACTCGTGACTTCGTTAACGTAGAAAGTGAAAGTATTTTTAAATAATACGTACGTTAACTCCGATTTTGAAACATTCTTCATTGATACTTCTCTCCTATTGGTCTTAGCGTGATGATATGTAGCCTATAGCCTTCCTCGATAAGTGAGCTATCTAACACTGAAATATTTTTTTCAAATCGGACCAGTAGTTCCTGTGATAAGCAAAAGCCGAAAAAGAAAATGCCGACTCCAGTAGTTTATTACATAAATGGTACTGCGCTCTCCGAAGTTTCCTCGATTCGAGATCTGGGTATCACTATAGACTCCCAATTAAACTATAGATCGCATATAGATAAAATAATTAAAAAAGCACCGCAATTAGCAGGTTTTATAAATAGACAAACGAAACTATTTAGACAACCATCCTAAACAATTATACTCTATAATACACTCGTTCGTGGCATCTTAGAATATTGCAGTACTGTATGGAACCCCTGCTATCAAGTCCACATTGACAGAATTGAGCGAGTCCAAAAGCAATTTTTATATCATCTTGCGTTCTTTGATAATCAGTGTCGCACTCTGGACTCATACAATAAACGATTATTACATTACAAAATGGAGTGCTGCAAATTCGTAGAAAGATAGTTGATTTTGTTTTTCTGTACAAATTAGTTCACGGACATGTAGATGCTCCAGAGATATCAAAAAGATTGTCCTTCTGTATTCCTCGTCAATCTAGTCGTTTGCTTAACCGGAAAAACATTTACCGTACCACTATCGAGAACGATTTATTTCTCTGTTGTCCTTTGGCCTCATTTAAAACCAAATTAAAGCGACATTATCGTAATTACTCTTGAAATTATTTCATTCTTATAACTGTTATTTTTGCTTTTGTTTTACGTATAAATAGTATGAGTGTTTTTTATTTTTTTAGTTGAGTATTTTATTTTTTGAAGGTAGATTTTAATTTTTAGTTATTTTTCTTTTATATTTCTTTAATGCACACCGTTTCAATAGTGTAAGTTGTGTTTACGTCCAGAAGTGTTTAATTTTATGTTTATTTATAGAAATTATAAGATTAATTAAACATAGTTTCGTAGACCTAATAAAAAAAAGGCAAACAAACTCCTCAGCTTTTTAATATTAGTATAGATCTATACTTATAGATTTAACAAACTTCGACTTAATGTAATGTTATATTATCATACGTATATGTACAAAGTATTTAAATTAGGTAAGAATGTATGAAAGCATAACATTTTTTCTAATTTAGTCCGCTTGTTACAGGTATTAATAAGCGGTTACATGGACACATCGTTTCTTCCATTAATTCGCTCGATGGCAGATCTATATCTCTCACGTGGACGAAATATTATCATACTTGAACTCTTTCCAATTTTAGTTCGTCCTTACCCAATGTAAGTAATAAGCCTTCTAATTGTTCAGTAAAACTTCTTATGGGAGGGCTTTGAAATTCTGATCAGTAAATTTTGAACACTGTGTCCGGTAGAGTGTTGAAAACACCGGTTCTCGTCCAATTACCGAAGTTAACCAACATCGGACGCGATCAGTACTTGGAAGGGTGCCTGGGAACTGAAATTGACTTTTGGTTGTATTTTTCTAATTAAAATGTTTCCCTGTAATACAAAAGTTTCACTTTTATCGCGTGTCTTTACGACACATCTGTTATTTTTTTTAATGGAATGCACATTACCTATTACTAAACTTATGTACAATAATTAGAAGCCTATCTAAAGTGTATGTATATATCAATATTATAACTACCTTAATACCTTGAGTATACGATTTTTTAAATATATTATTGTTCTAGAGCTGCACGCATATGTAAACCTCTAGGATACCTTTTTGGAAAGTTCTTAGCCTTTCTCACGAACTATGGATTGTCTTCAAAGAAATTGGAGATAGTTGGTGGGAGTCTAGGAGCACATATAGCGGCGTATGCAAGTGAGAAGTTTTATTCACTGACTGGAAGGAAACCTTCGAGGATAACAGGTTGAAATAAAGCTGATTATTTTCTTCTAGTATACGAAACTAAATGCACTATAATTTGCTCAAAAAACTTAATTTCATAAATTGATATTGACACATTTTTAAAACGGACATTGTATCGAAGAATGGAAGGGAAGATCGGGTACATAAGTAACGGAGGGTTGAAAGTAACAACCGTTCTGTAGGTTTTTTTCATCGAAACGCCGCCCACTATTGTCTTTAACCCTGACCTCAAGGATGAAAGTAACAATCAATTATATTTTGTCAAATCTTTGTCATTTATAAAATTAGCAAATAGTCAGGTAAATTAAGATACAAATTTATAAAGTATAAACGAAATTTGTATAGGGTTACATACATTTTATAAAAAATATGATAGATCCCCAGAATTTCGTGTAAAAGTACAAAGTGTGGGATCGGTCTCCCCTACCTATTTAGCGTAAGAAAAACGCCTCCGCTGTGTACACACTCAGTTTGTCGTTTCTCATATAACATCACAGTTTTAAGTAAATAGCAAAAACGGGCGTTTGAACGAAATAAAAAAGCGACAAGAATTAATTGTATCTTTCTAGGCGCTACGTACTTACGTTATAGTTTATTTGATATATTTAATTCATGTATACGTTTAGTGTTCCAATCGGTCACCTAAGAAACTGACAGTTTCTTGTTTGTATGCCTTTTAAACAAAGAAAAAACAGTTGGCAATCGTCTAGTTAAAGTCATAAATAAGCTACTTATTTTCCGCATAAAACACGAATTTATATGCAGCTTAAGCGACAAATTGTCTTGGGTCTGTTATTGCTGATTTTATTTTCATTTCATTTTTCCAGGCTTAGACCCAGCTGGACCATGTTTTCGAAATATGCCTATCAATGAACGGTTCAACGCAAATGTCGGTAAGAAAGTCGATGTCCTTCATACAAATATAGATGGATTTGGTTTAGCTGAACCTTGTGGCCATGTAGATTTTTATGCTAATGGAGGTGTGTATTAATTTGCTTTGTTTCATAGTTCATATCGTATGAGATACATTGGTACCAAACAATCTTCTTCCTGTTACAAATAGCTCGTCAAAGACCTATAAGTATGTTCCAGCATCTGTGGTCAAAATCTAATCCTCTTTCTATACCTTACGGGTGTTATTACAAAAAAGTTAAATACGTATTGGCTTTAAAAAGGAGTCATATTAAATGCACCGTGGTCGCTGAATGTTCGCCATCTTACTCTTTTGTCTCGCTTTGGGTACGTTACGTTAGACTTGTGAAAAATGATAACACGAACTTGCCTCGGGTGAGTGCGGTGCATTTATAAGGAAACTTTTTTAAACCAAGTATCTAATACATATTTAACTTTTTTGTAATAACACGGTACATGTTTATCTTTTTTTTTTGATATAATGGAATTTTAGCTATTGCGAATCACACTTTACAATTTATCACAAATATTATTCAAAATATTCATGCATGATAAAGAGATTTAACGTGTTATCGTTTTTGATGTCATTCTTATTTTCATTTGCGATAATACAATAGTTTAAAATACTTACCGTGTTACTATATAATATAATTCTATTATCTATATATTACTAGCTGTGCCCTCGACTTCTTCTGCGCGGAACCTTATGCAAAAAACAGTGATTATAATGTATTAGGTCATCAGTCAGTAAGTCATCAGAATGTATTAAGTCCATTTATTTATCTACTTTTCTCTCGTAGTTGCATCGTCAATAAAATTACAAATCTATCGATAGACAGACCGACCTGATTTTAATGAAACAAATAACTAAATGTTACTCAAAGTTATGGTTTGTATTTGAAGATGTTTTCTCATGAACGCAGTAATTTAGCAGTGACGCGTGTCCAAACAAACAGACACACAGGCAGATAGACAGACATTTTCAAAAATGATAGAAATGTGTTTTATTTCTTACTAGCCGACCCGTGCCCACTTCGTTGGGCGCTAATAGGCATTACCAAGCTACAACTTTTCTCTAGAACTCAATCATATATATCTCATAAGGCAGCGTTCGTAAGAAACGTTTTCGTTCGACCACTTTTATCCGACTCCCCAGATATTACCCCCTTCAACCTCACAAACTTTACCTCTTTATAATATTAGTATAGATAATATAATTAGTTTATAGCTTCTGCCCGCGACTTCGTCCGCGTAGTAATCTGGGCTAATGCTGACACAAAGCAGCTCTCGAAAAAAAAACATCTCGATTTTGAAACATTTTTCCTCTGTGCTTCGCTCCTATTGGCCTTAGCGCGATGATATATAGATGTATATATTCTCGATGAATGAGCTATATAACACCGTAAGAATTATTCAAATCGGACCAGTAGTAAGATTACCCCTTACAACGTCACAAACTTTACCGCTTTATAATATTAGTATAGACACCTGCAATAATTTAACTATACAGTAAAAAGTTATATTCTTAGTGCAATGCTAGTGTAATATATTACCCACAAGATACCTACACCTACAATAATCTAGCTTAATGGGT
Organism: Antheraea pernyi; assembly: GCA_015888305.1. NCBI lineage: Eukaryota > Metazoa > Arthropoda > Insecta > Lepidoptera > Saturniidae > Antheraea > Antheraea pernyi. The sequence goes on along the minus strand of MU158748.1, from coordinate 549,394 downwards.
TACCTTCGTAGTGATCCTAATCCCATCCCTTGTGAAACTATAAAATCATTAAGTACCATAAACTAAAGATAGGAATTATTAGGAATTAGCATGCTGATTGGAAAATTATATTTTTATTTGCGCGCAATATATGTTGCTTTAATTATAACGAGCTGTACTGAATAATTATAACGTTTATAAATGAAATATAACATCCAATTATTGCTATAGTAAAAATAGCATTTCGCAATAATCGAGGAAATCTACGAATCTAGATATGAAAACCAAATGAAATACATTTCTACATATTTCGATTTACGAAATTTACACGTAACTGTATTCAACAAATCGTAGTACCTCATATTTTCACATTTTCCATGATCGATATTCTCAGTATTTAGTTTTTAAGACGTTATAATTATAGCAGATTTATAAAATTATAACATTATTTCTGAAATTGAGGTTATAATAATTGATATATAATATATTAACCACCAGCATCACTACATAGTATAAAACAAAGTCGCTTTCTCTGTCCCTATATCCCTATGTATGCTTAAATCTATAAAACTACGCAACGGATTTTGATGCGTTTTTTTTAATAGACAGAGTGACTGAAGCGGAAGCTTTATATGTATAATAACATCCATTAAATAGTGCAAAATACGGTTATTTTTGAGGTTTCTAATGTGATGTCGTAGACGAAGTTGCACGGGTCAGCTGGTAAACTATAAAGTCAAAGATTTAAAGTAGGTATATAATGCAAATCCCAACACCAATAGTTTTTTCACAAAATAATTGCTAATAATAACGTTTACTCAGACGTTATATCAATATTTCAGGTGAATACCAGCCGGCTATGGTAGGAAACTTCATTTTACCGTGTTTTCTGCTCTGCAGTCACGTTCGCGCAGTCAAATACTGGCTCCTGTCCTATAATTATCCGGACAAATTTATCGGCGTCCGTTGCGAGTCAACTTCGAAAGCCCGCAATGGAGACTGTTACCGTGGGAACATAACCAGCAATGTACTTGGACCCAGGACAAATTTCAACAAACCCGGAATTTATTATCTACCCACCGCTGAAACTGCACCCTACTATTTGGGTGATGGTGGTTTGAAAAAAATTAAATTTGGAAGTAACTCATACTTACTGAAGCCGGCGCCAGACAAAGACGTCACTATATGAAATGAAAGAGAGGGGAATACATCGAGTGATTTATTTGAAATTTTAATACAGTACGCAGTTTACAACAAGTGCTTATTATGATATTGTTAAAACGTCTATATCGGAGACATATTTCGTTATAAAAACTATCTTATACACAATGAGCTCGCTACAGTCAGTCGGGTACAATAAGCTCTTTTTCAATCGAATATTTGAGCTTGGAAGCCATTAAAAACAGACGTTACGTCTACCTTACATCATAGTATTATGAAAAAATCAGAGCAGCGACTGTGTTCATTGTTTTTTATACATATAAAATATAATAACGTAAATAAAACATTTCGTTAGAATAATAAAATTCATTAAATTATAATACAAAATATATTTCAAACCGATTTATTCCATTAACGAATAAATCGTTTTATGTAAAAATTATCTAATTTCATAGTAATGTATATTAAACATAATTTATATTCAAATATTTAAAATATATGTAAAAAAATCAATAAGTAAATATAAGAAACCGACCCGATATTAAATATTCATTCAGATCTTTTAACACAAACACGTTACATAGAAACAGGGTGTAAGGGATGTCAAATAACATCTAACACTTGATACATCCAAGCCAACCTCACCTGCATGTGGTGCACCCTGCTGAATAACGAACGAGGCAATGGCGAAAGCGGGGTGGTTGGGTTTTACAGCCTGACTGGGTCGCAACCACCATGTATATGGCGAAAAAGCCCGTCATAGTGATTCGCTTTTGCGGGTCGCATTTCGGGGTCAGCCTGTGCATATCTAGCTTTTCGCAAGCCGGCATGACAGCGGCGACCGGCGATGGATAGTATGTCACTCGGTGGTCGCCATTGTCTTTGGATTGTACTATGCTTACGATCAGGCACAGTGCAGTCACTTTGCCGTGCTACTATAATTAAAAAAAAAACACCGAAATGATTTCATTATAATATTACATACAAGAATAAATGCTCTAAATTATTATTTAGGTATAATATATGTGATGGGATTTAAAATTCATTATGCTCAGATTAAAGCACCGTATTACCATAAAAACTCGCAAGAATAAATGTTATTTTATCAATTTTAATGGAATGTATCTAATATTTATTTCAATCGAAAATCTTTTAATTTCGACTACGCTCATTATTTAAAATTCATCATTGCAAAATAAATTGACGTAGTGTAAGTTCGAAAGAAAATATCAAAATGCCAGCATTCTTGTAAAAGAAAACAGTATGTCCCCCAATAATTTTATTTTAGAAAGTCGTCCAAAATCGATAAAGACTTCCAATAGTAAAATCATAAGGTGTAGAAACGAATAAAAAAAATAAAATTATCGACACTAGTTTCGACTATAAACTTGTATTGGCTCGTAAAAGTTCCTATTGAACAATCTTTTTCTTTATATAGGCCAAATTAATTATTTCAACAGCTTGAGACATAGTCCCCAAACCAGCTATTTTTTTAAGTTATACTTCTTTTGGCGCGTTAGGGAAAAATGATGAGAGTAAATTTTATTACGATGCGCGCGCACACCGTCACGAAAAACCGACACCTTGAAGTTAGTTAGTGTCGTTTTTTCTACAAACGTAGAATACGGCGAAAGATAAAATTTTTGAAAAGATTTTTATCTTGTTACGCCAAAGAAGTATAACTTCTAACGCGTGTACATAAGTGCACGCACACTTTTTTTAAATTTATATTTGGATATTACCTCGTGACTACGATCATCTATATATATAAAATAATAACTAACCGACTGATTGACATTTTAACGTCGAGCCTGAAGTACTACATACTATGACCATGAAACTTTGCAAACGGATTCCTATTACACTGTAGGTTAGAACTAATGAAAGATTTTTGAAAATTCAACCCCTAACGTGACGAAAAAGGGGATAAAGTTTGTATGAAATTCCGTCATTTTTCCGTCAGTCGGTCAGTTATTCTTTTCCACATATCGATATAAATAATCGAAGACAATTACTTAAGAGAAAACGCGTGCAAAGCCGAGGGAGACTGCTAGTTAATAATAAAATTCTCACTTCGAATCTTAGAAGCTTCATAAGTAACATATAAGTTAGTATCGGATATGTTTAAGTTAATTTAACATTTATATGGTCGACATGATTTGTTACGTTGAACACATTTATCGATAAGACATAACGATGTACACGTCATCTATTAGTATTTACAATTAATATACTGTACAAAATTTGATTCATTACGAATCTAGAAGCTTCCAAAAACAGTTACAAAGGTGAAACGTTAGCTGCATACACTACTGAATAATTATTGAGTTAGATTTTTATTAATATTATCACACTTTCCAAATATTTCATGTATCTATAGTTTACTTCATTTTGATAGTCGATTTTCATTTTGAATAAATTTCCCATGTCCAAACCAATCCTTTTTTTTATCTCAATTCATAAACAACTCGTTTCACATGATTCTCTCTTATATTTTTTTCCAACCTATTAAGAAATGATTTCTCAAATCGATTAGCCGTTAAAAATGTAAAGGCATAATCGATTGACTATCGATTCGATTGACGATATAAATGTCTAGACCATATTGATTGAACAAATCGATGGACTATCGTATCAATAGATAATAGAGACGTCTTAAACCATATCGGTTCAACAAATCGTTTGACTATCGAAGCGATAGATAGAAAAACATCTTAAACCATATCGATTGAACTAATCGATGGACTATCGAATCAAATATTTATAGAGACGCTTTAGACTATATCGGTCCAACAAATCGTTGACTATCGAATCGATTGATAGGAAACGTGTTAAAGACTATATCGATAGAACACATCAATTGACTACCGAATCAATAGATAGTTAACATATCTTAAACCATATCAATCGAACAAATATATGGACTATCGAATCGATAGATAATAAAAAACCGTTTTAGACCATATTGTTCGAACAAATCGATCGACTATCGAATCGAACAATGATAGAGATGAAACCCCAAGTAAATTGATCTATAAATATCCGGATGTGATATTAGTGCTCCATATAGCGGAGCGCGCCATTATTAGCTACCGGGGTATATACTCTAGGGGGTACCAGGCGACGGTCTCCTGCCTTAACGGCAAGGAGCTGAGTGGTATCACCACACCGCCCAGGAACTGGTTCTCCTGTAAGGAGTCATAGTTCCATACTGTGGCCTGAAGACTGCGAGACTTCACCACTTCCATCGGTAACCGATATTCGAGCATCTCCATGAACGACGGGTGCGAGTTACGCTTAAGGACTCGTGTCTTTCGTTTCGTCTCTTTCGTCGGATCCGGTACTAAGTATACCTGAAATATGTATATGGTCATTAAAAAAGATAATCTTGTAGTTATCTATAAGAAACGGCATCATTTGATACAAGTTACATATCGAGAGAGGGAGAGGGATGGACATGAAAGGGGGAAAAGGAGAGAGAGAGAGATGGAGGGAGGGAGGAAGAAGGAAGGAGAAGGAGAGCGAAAAAGTGGGAGATTGATTTGGGAGAGAATATATTCTAGAAATATTTTTTTGTTATAAATATACATACCACATCGAAATCCTAATACATGCGATAGTAGTAAAGAAACGTAGAACGAATTGATAAACTTTGTCGGGATACATTTCGAATGAAAGTTATCTTAGCCTCGTTGTATAAGACCACATTTCCTGTCCATATCTTTTTAGAAGATATAGATACTTACGTCCCGAAGCTGATATTGAACACTTAAACTATATAATTGAAATGAAAAAAGTGAAAACAATTCAGCTTGTTACATATCAAAGAAACAAAAAAAAACCTATTACTTGAGTTTGTTGAAGTCTGACGAAGTTTAAATAAAAAAATATACAAAATCATAGATAAAAGGTAGTAAAAATATGGGAAATACCTTGACGTATGGATTAGGCGGTAGTCCTTGTGAAGTTAGAGCAAGTGATTGCGCGTGCAGTATCAGTACAGAGAGCACTCCGCCCGCGTACTGTACAGACAGTTTCAGTGAACCGGATCCACTACTTTCACCTTCGTTCGATTCACCTGTTATAGGTAAATTTATAAGATACTGTTATAGGAACAATTAATAACGTAAAGTTATACAACGTAAAGTTTATATAGCTTCTAGGAATTATACCACATAAAGTTTTTACACACTATCCCATATAAAGTTTTCACAAATTATATATTACTAGCTTCTGTTTGCACTAACACGCAGCGGAAGCTCTCAAAAGGACAAAAAACCCATCTAGAAATATTCTTCATTGTGGTGCCGATCCTATTGGTCTTAGCGTATAATATAGCGTTCCTCATAAAATAAGCTATCTAACACTGAAATAATTATTCAAATCGAACCAGTATTCAGATTAGCGCGTTCAAACAAACAAACAAATCCCACAGATTTATAATATTAGTATAGATATAACCTATAGGAACTATACAATATAAAGACTTCAGAAATTATACAATATAAAGTTTATACAAACTATATAATATAAAGTTTTTAGTAATTATGACATATAAAGTTCTCTGAAACTATAGTTTTTTGTACAGTTGTTTTAGAAAGTTAATGTACAATTTTCCGACTTTAGAACTATTTTCATACGTTATTTTATAAAACTATAAAAAAAATAATGTTTTAGAAACTGTGATGTGACAAGCCATTAATAATAGTGTTACATTTAAAATCTTAAAGTAAGTAGTCCACCAATCAGGCTCAATCTAACATTTTCGTTATTTCCAAATTGAAAATATGCCAGACAACACTAGTTTTTTTATGTCATAGTAGGCAAACGAACTGGTGGGTCACCTTATGTTAAGTGTTCACCACCGTCCACAGACACTAACAACACCAGGGGAGTCGAAAGTGCGTTGCCAGCCTGTGTTTGGGAGAAGGGGATCGAGAAGGGTAAGTAGGAGAGAGGAAGTGGGCTTCCGACGATCTCACTGACCGAACGAAACGCAACAATGCAAGCTCTGTTACTTCACGTCGATTTTCTGTGAGAGGGTGGTACTACCCCGGACGAGCCGACCCATTCATGCTTAAACCAGTAATAACTTCAGTGTGGCTCTACCACCTACAAAAACTTGTTGTTTAAAAAAAATCAAACAACAATTCCCTTCTTTTGGATGTTATCTTCAGTGAGTTGTTTACATACCTCGCTTCATCCTCTGCGGTTCGACGTCCTGTTGATCTCTTAATAGCGGATGGAAGAAGGTATACACGAGGTCAGAGTGTGCGATTTCATCAGCTAAATTAAACAGTGAAGTTAGGAACGCTTGCACGTCACCGAAGCGACGTTCTGCCACTTGTCGTATGTTCGAACGGCCGACATGCAGCCCGGAAGGTAGACTGAAATTGGAAAATAAAATAAATTGATACACCATCATCTTCTTGCCCTTATCCCACCTAAGTAGGGTCGGCACAACATGTTTTCCTTTTCCCCTCTCGTCTATCAGATGTCATCTCAGTATTCACACCTTTTACACACAATCCTTTCATATCTCAGTATTCACACCTTTTACACACATATCATTTGTCACACGGTCCATCCATACCTTTTCGGTCTTCCAATACCCCTATATTATCTATATAATCCACCATATTACATTTATATATATATATATATATATAGACATAAAATTTAAAATAATAAAAATCCATAATAGGTTTGCCGTTGTGCGCGCATCACACAATAACCACCGGATAGATTTTGATCGAATTATTTTAGTTTTAAACACTTACTTCTTATCTAAAAAAATATATCACGATAGTTTCATTTAATAAAAAAATCATTAAGGTTTTAAGAAAATACGATTTTTATAAGTAATACAAAAGACTAAAGACAATTTCTAAATAAAGTATATTTTCGTCTTCAACTTTTTTAATGATTTTTCTTCTGTACATAAAATATATTGCAAAGACAATAAATAACGCATGCAATATTATTTTAAATGCTAACAAAACGCACAAGTTTACTATTTTTCGAATAATAATAAAATTAAAATGTTTTTAAGGTCATTCACCTATCGCAATAAAAAAAAATCTATGATGCGAGGTAATAGGTATTAGTAGTAATTCTTCCATCCAAAAGTTTCGACTTCAAAAACTTGACTAGACACTACATTCTTATAGGTTGAGGTTTTGACTACAATTTATCAGATGTTAATAACGATGTGGTCAAATATAATAAAACACTAACCCTAAAAGGGCTCACACTGAAGTGCAACTCAAAAATTAACTTTAAGCCCACGTTTTACATAGTCACCACTGGTTAGTATTTTATTTTCTATGAAGAGATCAAAGGACACAGTTATTTCAATCAATAATATCTAATAAAATTATTAACAAAATCCATACAATTTTCGAACCCTTGCTGTAACTGTGCTGATGTAAACTACTGAAATATATTAGAGAAAGTCATCACTGTTATAAGGGTTTCTCATTTACGAATTTTATTGATCGAGGAGACGCTTTTTCCAAGATTGACATTTTATTGAAAACCGGCTCATACTCTCCGATCATATCTACTGTCATTACTGTACGAGTCATATTTCATAGTAACATTCATTCAAATACAATAACTAAAGCCCTAATATGACACGTGGGATCATTTACTTTCGCACGCGTGGCAGTACAGAAGCATATAAAACAACCTAACACATTGCATTTTATCAGTAGCACTACAAGTTGACGGAATGCGTGACAGCGAATATATATTGTATGGATTACATCACAGATACCATGCGAAGACTATATTAAATTTAAACATGCAAGCAAGCTGATATGCTCTATGAAGGTGACAATATATCGTATGAATTACATCACAGATGCCGTGCGAAGACTACATTACATTTCATCAGTAGAACTGGAAGCTGAGATACTGTGTGACAGTGAGAATCTATTGTATGAATTATATAACAGATACCATACAAAGACTACATTACATTTCATCAGTAGAACTGCAAGCTGACATGCTCTGTGAAGGTGACAATATATTGTATGAATTACATCACAGATGCCGTGCGAAGACTACATTACATTCCATCAGTAGAACTGGAAGCTGAGATACTGTGTGACAGTAAGAATCTATTGTATGAATTATATAACAGATACCATACAAAGACTACATTACATTTCATCAGTAGAACTGCAAACTGACATGTTCTTTAACAGTGACATACAATATTGTATGAATTACATCACAGATGCAATTGCAAAGATTACACTGACCATTTCAAAAAGCTGAATGTTGTCAGCATTTCCTTGTTAATCGCAAAAAATGTTCATAAATGCTACCATTCGCACATTCTTGTGAGCAATTTTTTTTCACAAAATCCAATTTCCAACATTTTAGCTCTAAATACCTTGTTTCGAACTATTTTTATATCGATGTTATATTAATAAATGGCATTCAGTCTAAATGCCTAAGAATAATTTTGGGTGCGATGAAATCGTCTCCAATTAATGCGCTACAAGTAGAATGTGTAGAACCGCCTCTGTATCTTCGGCGACAATACCTGTCAGATAGATTCCTTTACAAACTTTTCCAAAACACAAGCCATTCTTTAATCCCTAAACTTCAGATCCTTTTGCAAGAGGTTGAATCCCTTGGACACCACTCGCTACAAGACCTTCCGTGTATACTTCAATCATTTTACAAAATCAGCAAGTTAACATTTCCAATCTTTAAATTTGAGATCAACCCCTTGTTTGATACTAACTACTATGCATTGACCTTCCAACCAACCATTATAATGCATTTTGACATTAACAAGGATACTGTCGAAGCCAACAGTAAATTTCAAGAAAAACTAGCTAAGGAATGGGAGGGATGGGTTCCAATTTTTACTGATGCCTCTAAGTTAGTCAGTTTTGGACATGTTGGTGCAGCGGTCTGGGTACCAAAGCACAGAATTATATTAAGCTATAGATGTCCTCCTGGTACCACAGTGTTTACTGGGGAAGCTGTCGCCATCCTTGAAGCTGTACTATTTATAAAAGCACACAAATTAACGAGATCCATAATATTTACCGACAGCAAAAGCTGCCTTGAAGCGATTATGTCTAACCCTTTCCGTTCCAAAGATAAGCACGCAGTTATATTGACAATTAGGAAAGCATTGTATGAGTGTTACAATTTAGGTTTTAGTACGGTTCTTGCCTGGATCCCGGGGCACTGTGGAATTTCGGGCAATGAAACTGTGGACTCCTGTGCCAAAGTTGCTATCCAGTCGGGTTCTTTGGATCATTATAGAATTTATGCAAGGGATTTATGCTTATTATCTAAATTAAGATTGTTTGATGCATGGCAAAAGAGTTGGGATTTGTCTCGGAAATTAAAGGGCAAGCATTATGGGTCTTTGCAAACTGATATCCCGCAAAAGCCATGGTTTTTTAAATTTAGAAATGTTAGTAAAAATGTTGTCTCTATTATTTGCCGCTTGCGCCTTGGGCACGTCAGCACACCAGTACATTTGAATAAAATAAGGATCAGGGATCACTCTATTTGTGAATGTGGCTTAGAGGACGGATCACCGGATCACATATTTTTTAATTGCCCTAGAAACAGAGTCTCTCTCTATGATGTTCTACCTCCTTCTATTCCCCGTCCTACTAACATTATGTGTCTCTTAACCCTTGTTACGGATAATCATTTAATTCTAGAATGCCTGTCGAAATTTATTAATACTAACAAAATTAAACTTTAGATTTTAGTGTGATGCTCCTGTGTACGTCTGTATTCTAGCAATATGTTGTATGTTTAGTTTACATGTGCTTTCTTTGTGGTATCTGTTTGTAGATAGCCCGGTCTGGATATAAAGATAATCGTTTAATTGTCTGGCGCAACTTCCATTGTTTATGGCTCCATTCACTTGACATTGGCAAAATTGTGTGCGCACACATGTTGCCATTTTAAAAAGAAGAAGAAGATCATTGTCATAAAAACAGACTAACATATGATATTAAATACGATTGTATTACCAACTAAATAATCATTTCGTACATCTTGTCTGTTATAAAGGTTATTTCCCATAACACTTAATGGTACATTGATATCATACGATTTCTGATTACCTCGAATATTTTTTTATTGCAAGATAAGATTAAGTTTATTATTCAAAGTATGTCGTGCGGGAAACGCTTGTCATACAGATATCTTATCTCTTTAGTCCATGTATCGATTCATACATTAACGCGCGGAACACTAATGCTATTGTAAATATAAATATTTTGTATTTATTTGTGAACGATTCAACCAATGGCCATCATAAAGAATCCGGAAGACTGTGAGTATATTAAAATATTTATCTTCATACTTCACACAAACCTGCAGAGTAATTTCTATTCTATTGTTATCTACAGCACGATTGAAATAATTAGACCAAAATTTAGGCTATAGAATGAAGAAATCATTTTAGGTTATAAACACTAATATTTTTAAGCATCAGTTTTGTATCAACAAATCCGTAATCTCTGTTATCTATAATCGTATATTAGCATTTTTTTTAATTTGCAGTGAATAATGCGGCCAACTACGTGGCAACTATAGCGTTTTTTTGCTGTATACCCTGCGTGATACTGATGCTTCGATTCGGCGGGTTCAAGGCATCGTTGAATATATTCAATAGTAAAAAGAACAAGGAATCCAATAACGTTGACCCTGGACTATACATAAATGGCGCTTACAGGACAAATAGAAATGAATTCTACGGTAATATTTGAATCAATTAAATATGTTTAAATAAAATTCATCCAACTTGTGATCAGTTAACTGGCATTTACTGTTCTTTTGAAACTTTCGATTTTAGTGTTTGACTAAATGACCTGATATCAAATAACGATGTCGTCTAATATGGTGAATATACTAAACCTAAAGAAGTTATAACTCTCAGGCACAGATGCTGGAACACACCTATAGGTGTTTAGCGACAGATTTTCATCTTGAAGGTGGTGGCGAGCTTAAAAATGCCCTAACATTAAGCTATAGTTTCATCATGATGGATTCCTATTTTTATTTTATTTTATGTTATAGGTGGCAAACGAATAGGTGGGTCACCTGCTGTTAAGTGATCACCACCATCCATACACACTAACAACCCCAGAGGAGTCGCAAGTGCGTTGCCATCTTTCGGAGGGAAGGGTTAGGGGAGGGAAAGGGAGAGGGGAGGGGAGATGGGTCTCCGGCGCTCTCACTGACCGAACGAAACGCAACAATGCAAGCACTGTTACTTCACGTCAGTTTTCTAATGAGAGGGTGGTACTACCCCGGGCGAGCCGACCCATTCATGCTGTATCCAATAATAGTTTCAGCGTGGCTCTACCATCCTTCTCTCAAAAACTCAAGTTAATTCCCAGGGATTCAAACCTAAGTCGATAGACGAGGTGTCTAAATTCGGTAACCACGTAGTTATCATCGCTGTATAGAAGTTCTTATCATTAAGGGTATAAAACGATTAGATTTCCCGACTCTACAATATTTTTATAAAAGTATGGAGTACAGTTTTAATTATTCCTTCAGGAAACGGGCGTCTATCAGACCCACCCAGAAAACTTACGCCTTCAATGGTCACTCTACCACCTTGCGATGAAAACTTAACTGCAGTGAGACCAACAAAAAGCACAAGCGATTTAACAACGGCAAATTCAACGCAGCAAACAAGACACAACAAGCCAAATGTATCAGCTGATCCGCGAGGAGGTGATGGAGATAAAATTACAACAAACTCCCGACATAATCATAGAAATCACGATAAGGATCAAAAACGACTGGAAAAACAAAAACTCCAGGAGCAGCGTGAAAGAGAAAAAGCAGCTGCGAAGGAACAAGCCAAACTGGAGAGAATGCAAGAAAAGGCTAAAAAAGAGGCACAATCGAAACGAGATAAATCGAAAAGGGATAAAAGGAAAGCGCCCGTACCACAACCAGTGAAATCGAACCCGCTAGCTCAATCCACTGTCCCGCGACCAGACCTGACCAACTCGGTAACAAAAACTAATATTGCATACCCAACAAACACGTTAGAAAGTTCTATAAGTCGGAGTAGCGGACCACCGCCTTATTCTGAGAGGGCACCAACAGACACAGAACAAAGCGCTACGTCTAGTAACATTATTTTTAGTAAACCCATAGACACAAGCAGCTGGGACATGATATCCGAACACAGACAACAGGTCAGCAGAATTACAAACGATGAGAAGAGGCATAATAAACAGACCGTTATGGATTTGAATTATAATTTTAGTACTGCGATACAAGAGGAACGAGATAACAGTGAAGTCTGAGATAACGTGATAATTAATTATTATAATTTGGTATTTTTGTATCAAAATAATCGAATAATCCATGTAGATTGCAAAAAAACGGTCTAAGCTTGCAATCACTCCCTACATTTCTGGGAACTAATTTTTATTAAATACGACTGACAAAATATTCTTCTGTATATACTGATCATAATGATATGCCAATACTTAGTTTATAGTTTTAATATTGTATTATATCTTGTAGTTAAAATAAAAATCTAGATTTAATAACTTATTTATTTCAGTTACAATTAAGAGCTTTTGCCGCGTCTATATTCGCGTTTTTTCGGATTATTCAGGGTATAAAGTAGCCTATCTATAGATCCTGGACGGTCTATAAGCATAATTTCAATAAAAACAAACAACAGATAAACCTTCGTATTTATAAATATTGCAAGCGTCAAGGTGATCGTTTGACATCAAGCAAACGGTACGCTTGCTTGCCACCATCAAGACATATATAAAAAAAATATTTTTAACAGTTAACATAATATTCGGGTAACAGTTTTTATTTTGTTAGCATTCATGTAAAAAAAAATCCTAATCTCTCGAAATCTCGAACATTATTATCGACAAAGATTATATGTGGTCAATACTAAAATAAAGAATAATATAAAGAAATTTTTGCACGCAATCCAATAACAATTGATTGAAAATAGAATTATTCTACTGTTGATTCTCCGTTCTTCGTTATTATTATTAACAATAAACATAATCGGCCGGAGTTATTACAACTTGCGAACAAACTAGCATTATACGATAGCCAAGAAACGTATAAGAGAGAGCACATTACGTTGCCCACACTCAAAGTCACGATACGAACAACGAACATTCATTTATTACATTATATTACATTCATTATATTAGAACATTGATATGATATAAAACAATGAATTACCCAACAACAGAATAATAAACAACAATTTCTATCTGCTATTGTTATAAAGTACAACAGTTTAAATCCTTATTAGTCACGGTTTCTGCCATCTATAACAAAGATTATATACAATCAAAATTGTATGTTTTAGTATTCGGTTATACATACCTGTGTACTTTAGCCAAAGGGAAATGCAAACATATCTTCTGGTAGAGCTCGGTGAAGTGTTTATAGGAGCGGTAGAGTACGAACGGAGTGGTCTGACCCTGTCTGTATATACGTAGCGCGTACACGTAGTGCTTCTCAGGGTCGTAGCGCTTCTCGTAGCCGAGACATTCAACGCTAACCAGTCTGCCTTCTTGCGCCATGCTGTTGACAGCAAGTAACATCTTATAACTATGCTGCTAACAGCAAGTAAGATTTTATAACTATGCTGCAGACAGCAAGTAACATCTTATAACTACGCTGTTGAAAGCCAGTAACATCTTATAACTATGCTGCTAACAGCAAGTAACATTTTATAACTATGCTGCAGACAGCCAGTAACATCTTGTAACTACGCTGTTGAAAGCAAGTAACATCTTATAACTATGCTGCTAACAGCAAGTAACATCATATAAATATGCTTCTGGCAGCAAGTAACATCTTATAACTATGCTGCTGACAGCAAGTAACATCTTATAAATGTATACTAGCAATATTTAAATATAAATACATAAAATTATTTCTTGTATCTCGAAAATGGGCTCTCAGGTATAGATCAAATTTTGTATTTAGTTAAGGTTTTACTTTTGAAATTTCTGTATAGGAGTGTGTTTCTAGAAAAAACACAATTTTTATACATTTTGCCTTTTATGCTACTCATATTTCATACTAAGTGAATTATGAATCGTGAATCATGCATAGAAAATTTAGGACGCATAATATAAACAAACAGAATTACTCCATTCTGTTAGACATAAACAATGGAAAAGATGAGTCAGTTTCATAGATATCCTGTTTCCAGTTATTCGATTTACTTTTATATAAATTAATATCATTATTTCAACAAAGTATTGTTTGTCTCAAGTGGATAATGTCATTGTAATGTAAAAGTAATGTAAAGATAAAGATATTATAGATTAAAACACAGGTGAGCTTATTAAAAAAAATGTTTTATAGAAAACGACATACATTATATACGACAAGACCGTATAATCACTACGCTCTTTCATCAAACATACGAGTATAAAGACACGTAGTCATTGATTCCTCTTAAGAAATTAGATTCAATGGTTTTTTGACTCTTAGGAAACTGACAGCAACACAAAAAAAATAAGTCCCCGTATCTAGCTACAGCTAATTATAAAGTATTATTATTACTATCAGTTGCAACATGAGAAGAGTCGCAAGTGCGTTGCCAACCTGTGTTGGGGGGAGGAAGGGAAGAAGAAGGAGAACGGGAGGGAAGGTTGGTCTCCGGCGCTCTCACTTGCCGAACGAAACGCAACAATGCAAGCACTGTTACTTCACGTCGGTTTTCTATGAGAGGGTGGTACTACCCCGGTCGAGCCGACCCATTCATGTTGAAACTTCAGCTTAGCTCTACCACTTTTTGCTCGCGGCCGATGAAAGTAACTATACATTTTTCTGTACGTAAAATTTTATAATAATCGCTTTAGTAGTTAAGACTTGATAGTGTAACAACCTGACAAGTAAAGGTATA
>MU158748.1:367823-534206 GCA_015888305.1 Antheraea pernyi | reverse complement strand
ATATATTCGCATTTATATCCTCGTAAGGCCCAACCTAAATTTAGGTCGTTATAAATTACGATCCAATGTACTAAAAATAGGTGCAAGTAGTTGCGGCCCAGAACTTATATTTAATAAAAAAAAGTCTTTAAATGAAATTCTTTAAAGTTAACAATTCCATAATTAAAATTAGATTTAAAATTCAAAATTAGAGATGCGTTCAAAGCTAATATTTTTTTTATGGTGGATTTAAATTGGCGGCTTTATTTAAACCAAGAAATTGGTTCAAATATCATTTTGATTGAAGAATGCGTTACTTTACGGAAATCAATCATTAAATATTATAGTGGACGTTACTTTGCACTTCCGCCGGGAATTAATTGAACACTACTACGTCTAAACGTGTTTCGCTCCTTCACGGAGCATCTTCAGATCGATGTTGACTCTTCCAATGCGATCATGTCATAATTTTAGATCGCGGGGTTGTATTTAATTGATTTTAAAAACTTTGTTGGGCCGCAATGTTTAGATAGTTTTGTCATTAAATTAGGTCGTTTATATATATATATATATATATATATATATATATATTATTTTGTATATTTGGCACTCGCAAAATAAAGTGTAAATATAAGTAGGTAAAATTACACATTGTTAATTGAGTTGTTACATCTCGAATTGTAATTTTAATCGTTCATATAACATGTTTCATTTTTTTAAGATTTTATATTTGTATACACCGATAATGAAATTCAAATTTTGCCATTCATAAGGTTTTTAGTTTTTTTTTTTTATGATATTATTATTTTACATGAACAAAATTTGAAGATTTAACATATTACGAACGGATAAAATGGGATTAAGCACATTTTGAAATGTAACGAATCAATCACAACATAAAATGACAGCATACATGACATTTATACATAAGGATAATTATTTTGTAATGTGTTTAAATAGCAAAAACAATTTAATTCTAATTAGATGCTATACAGCTATATAGTAATCAGAAGTAATGTATCGTATACAAGTACACACGAAAATTGACAAATTTATAGGTACCAAATTACGATATTGCATGGTTCTTAATAAATTATAATAATATATCTATTTAAAAAACAAAGCAAACTACAAAGTAATGTTACTTAATCTATGACGTTAGAAGTAGTATGGGTTCTAAAAAATAGTGCGTGAAGTCCCTCCGCACGGCAGAATCACTTCGTAATGTGGAAATGAAAATAGGAAGGGGCAGAAATTGATTTTTATTGAAATCGTATTGTTTCTTTAAGACAAACTTTATTAACATAGCTTACAATTCACAATTGATCGCATCTTTTAATTATCATTTTCGAGTGGAGAAATATCCAAATTTATAATATTTACAATGGGATTATGATAACTAAAGTAAGATACGAAACGTTCGATTATTTTTCTCGCTCTGTCTCTTTCTATTCCCCCTCCCCAGGAGCGTTGAACGTTTAACGCAGCAGTGCTTTCATACCCCCTCCATGGTAGCGTTAAACGTTTAACGCAACCTTGTTGGAAACCGCATTAGAAGTTTCACTTCAATATATACAGAGAGACAAAATGATACAATAAATATAAAGAATTGAACGACCTCTGTATAAGATACACTACCATCGTACCAGCAGTAATTATCGTTGACATCTGTACTAGTATTCCATTGCCTTACAGATGTCAATGCCCACCGTATGAATTAAATCTTCCAAATATAATTAGTCTTAAGGTTAATAAGGTATTTAATTTAGATAAGGTAGTGTTGATAATGTGTTTTCCATAAATTTAATAGTGAATACTTACGTGTAAGTGCGAGGCATGAACGATAGCAACTCAGAGGTGCTATTACTTTGGTCTCCGCTGGCTCGTAGTTGTGCGAGATTGTGGAGGAAGAAGTTTATTGGCGTAAATCTGTTGCAAAAGAATTATACATATATATACCAATCTCCTAATGTTACAGCTAAATTCTATGGCGATATTCAAATATTTTTTAAAACTGAATATGAGCATTTATGAATACTAGTGGGCGCCCAGAGGTCGGCATTCGACCATCGTTCATTGATTTTTTAAAGTTTGAATTTTATTAGGGTTATTTTGTCAAAGGGTATATTATTATGTTATAATATCATTGTTGAATGTAGAATGAAAAAGGGTAATTGGAACGTAAGAGTAAAATAATACATACAGTCGAGCATAGCAACCTCCTTCACAACCTTTTTTGAAGTCCTTTATTGACAGATGTCAAAATGTCTTTTTTATTTACATGTGTATATATGTTGTGTAAAATTGAAGCAGTAGTGTGAGTAATGCATATTTTAATTAATTTAATGTACTTCTAATGCATTTTATATAAAATAAACAACTTTCTGCACTTCTCCTCCATATAAACTTTAACTATGCCAAATTTCACGTTCATCCGTTCGCCCAATTTCGTTAAAAAGGGATACAAAGTTTAGGCTTCACGTATTAATATATATGATATTATGAGCGGTTTTTATAATGGTTATAGTTATAAGCAAGTAATAAAAGCTATAGAAGCATGGTCTAACCTTACAATGAGCTAGAAGTTTTATTAAAAGGAATCATCCTGATAAAATTATATATGGCATGAGGAGTATTGTTCTTATGGCTAAACATGAAACTTTTTCGACTTTAGCCGTGTTGTTTCTAGAGTGAAAAATTACGTTACAAAGATTTATCTTGAAAAATAACATAAAATATTAGGAGCGGCTAAAAATTGGATTTAGCCGATTTTGAAAAGTAACGACTGATATATAATAAAAATATATATTGCCAAGCAACTCTTCCTAAGCCTATATATATTGATAATATAATATATTTTTTCTAAGTATGTTATAGATTAATCTCCACAGTAGGATCGAGGCCTGTTTTGCGGATATCTACTTCAGGATGGTTTGTCTATCCGGCGTTTTAACCGCGTTCGTGTGTAATTAATTGGTTATTTGAATATATGTTTGCGTCTTCTATATTAATATTATAAAGAGGTAAAGTTTGTGTGTTTGTGACGCTGTAGGGGGTAATACCTGGATCTATTTAACTGATTTTGGATAGATATAATAGCATTATTAACCCGAAAAATGGAAAGACTTTTTTGTAGTATTCGGAATAAAAACTGACCGACCACTGCCGCGGCAAGCTCGCGTTATCCTTTTTCGCACTTCTAACCTAACCTAAGCAAACGGAGATAAAAGAGCAAGATGTCGAACGTTCGGCGAGCGCGGTGCATTTAATACGAAAGTACCCAAACTTTTTTAAAGCAAATACTCAATACGTATTTAACTTCTTTATAATAACACGGCATATGTCTAACATGGAGTGTAAGGGGTGTCGAATAACATCATAAGACTTGATACATCCAAGCCAACCTCACCTGCACGTGGTGCACCTTGCTGAATAACGAACGAGGCAGTGGCGAAAGCCTAACTTACAGCCTAACTGGGTCGCACCCACCATGTATATGGCGAAAAGGCCCGTCATAGTGATTCGCTTCTGCGGGTCGCGTTTCGGGATCAGCCTGTGCATATCCAGCTTTTCGCAGGTCGGCATGACAGCGGCGACCGGCGATGGATAATGTGTCACTCGGTGGTCGCCATTGTTTTTGGATTGTATTGTGTTTACCATCAGGCATAGTGCAGTGATTTTGCCATACTACAATAAAAAAATCCTCAATGTTTATTTTTTATTATCAGGGCGAGACACCGCCCGCCGTACCCGCTAGTATATGATCACTTTTAAAAGCTCTTCAGCGTTATTATAAGGTCAAGTTTGAAGTGATGAATGGATTTTGTTATAGATGGTAAGTAGTGAACTGACTTGCTCTTAAGGGAGGAGTGTATGAGCCTGGCGAAGGCGGCGGCCGCCTCAGCGTTAGTAGCGGCGGGTACGAGCGCACTACGCACGTAGCTGACGGCTGCGCTCGTAACACCCGGCACGCCCGACATCGCCATCTACAGCCAGTACTCGCAATTAATCATCTTTTTTTTTACTTTTTTTTTGGCAACCAACCTTTTAGATTATTACTGCCATTGTCGAGTACTTAATACTATTACAAATTCTTCTTCCAGTCCATTTTAGGCAACCAGTCTTCTAGTAGACTATTACTGCCATTGTCAAGTGAGGATCGATATTACAAATTTTCTTGATATAATTTCAATGTTTCAATGAACTAACAAGATGGTGGCCATCTTGTTAGAACTTTCCATGGAGTTTTTGTGACATCTCAGAATTCATGGTCCATGGTATTATTTTCCATTCACTTCACTTATGCATGATAAACAAACTATATTACATAAAACACCACTAATTTTACACAATATAGAGTCGAGTAACACAAGATTATGAATAAAATATAAAATCCACTACATGAAAGACCAAAATGCCGCCAAAAACTCAATAACTAAGTTATCAGTGCTTAAGATGTTTAATGGGGTTTTTGGCGGGATTTTGGTCTGTAATGTAGTGAATTTTATTTTTTATTTATAATCTTGTGTTACTTGACTCTATATTTAATAAATTTGGTGGCGTTTTATGTAATATAGTTTGTTTATCATGCATAAGTGAAGTGAATGGAAAATAATACCACCGACCATGAATTCTGAGATGCCACAAAAATTCCATGGAAAGTTCTAACAAGATGGCCACCATCTTGTTAGTTAATTGAAATTATATCAAGGAACTTGTAATATCAATACCCACTTGAAAATGGCAGTAATAATCTAAAAGATTGATTGCCAAAAGTAAAGTTAAAAAAAAAACTTAGTGATTTAGATGATGTGTAGTCACATTAATATGTACCACTATCATTTATGTCAATCTATAATCAGGTTTTAGGCTTCCATAAGACAGACATTGCCTAGTTTGTGACCATAGTTAACACGTTAAACGCCATGGGAGGCACCGGTGACCTTGAATAGTTTTTTTGTCATAAATCTTGAATAGTTTGTCAGTTTCGGGGCATATCAAATACATCCATCACATGAAAAAAGATTTTATGTAAATTTTCATATTTCTTGTATGGCGTTTAACGTGTTAAGGTTAATATTTTGTAAAGGATTTTGGAAACCAAATATTTTTGTATTCGTATTTGTAAATAAAAGTTCGAAATCACCATGACATCAGTCTGTAAACGACCCACTGCAGGATCTCAGGCCTCTAACCGAATAAGCGTATGGGCATAATCATACACGCCAGCCCACGACGTCTTGGCGATTACGATAACAAATCAGCTTTTCAAATCAATCAATTAAAATCATATTAGTCTTACTTGAATAACAAAAAATATCATTATAATCGAATGACTGATAATCGATTGTTATGGAGAGAATAATAATAGGGTACTCACCAAAGCGAACAAATCGAGTATGTGATCGTGATGCGCTCTAACGATGTTGAAAGCCATGCAGCACAACTCGACGAAGTGCTGGAAGCGCTGCGTGGGACGCTCGCCACCATTGATCACGTATACCATGTCGTTAGTTAGTACGAAAGGAGCGCGATCTCTGACAAATACGGAGACAAAATCTATATATTTAATACCTTTAATACCTAATAGCTCAAATGGAAATCGGCTTCTTCGATAAACCGTCTAACCCCAGTTCGAAACCGAGTGAGACCAAAAGAGATTTTTTTTTTTAATATTTTTTTATTTTGATACAACATGTTAATTTTGTGATGCAAACCTAACAACCTAACAAATTTATTAATTTAAAAATGTTTTTTAAAGAACCGAGCTAGGTTCGGTAGTCCAGGTACTTATAATATTACTAGCTGAGTTTTTGGCGGGATCTTAGAATGTCATGTAGTGGACTTTATATTTTATTCATAACCTAGCTCTGCCCGTGACTTCATCCGCGCGGAACGTTATGTAAAAAAAAACAGTGATTAATAAAGTCAGCTGAACGTATTAAGTCCATTTACTTGTCTACCTTTCTCTCGTACTTAAGTATATTTTATTACTTAATCCAAGACACCTGCAACTATTTTTTTACTTAATCCAAGACACCTGCAACTATTTTTTTACTTAATCCAAGACACCTGCAACTTTTTTTTTACTTAATCCAAGACACCTGCAACTATTTTTTTTACTTAATCCAAGACACCTGCAACTATTTTTTTACTTAATCCAAGACACCTGCAACTATTTTTTTTTCACGAAAATCGAAAAAGTACAGGCACGGTAAAATACATTCTTATTATATGTATGTATAGATCTTGTGTTATTTAACTCTATATTAACTAATATTCGGTGGTGTTTTACGTAATACAGTTTGGTTATTGTGCAGAAGTGAAATGGATCGGAAATAATACCACGGAGCATGGATTCTGGCTTGACACAAAAACTCCCTGGAAAGTTCTAACAAGAGGGCCATTTAGTTTTTTTAGTTTTTAGCCATTTAGTTAGTTCATTGAAATGATCGCAAGAAACTTGTAATATCATTACCCACTCGACAATGGCAGTAATTGTCTACTAGAAGATTGATTGCCTAAAAAGAAACACTAGCTTAGCCAATTTATTACATCTTGAATTAAGATAATGATAAATTTTCAAAATTAAGATGTGGCTCCATCTATGATATATTTATTGTAATCGGTTCTAGAGTTTTCTATGAACAAACTAGTATAAAGCGTCATCTATTAGATACTAACGAAATTTACAATTAATAACAATAAGCAACATTGACTCCAGGATTTATGATTCTCTTGGATTCTCTCTCTCTCTCTCAGAGAAGTTTTATTATGAACGCAGTACTTTAGCAATGATGCACGTTGAAACAAAAATGTAGTCCGGTGAAGCTGTGAAGACCCTGCCGGGTCAATAGCGTAGTCAGTTCGAGAAAAAAAAAACGTTGAAACAATATCCGATACGAAATATATATAAGAGTTATTGAGTTATGTATGCTTGGTACACATATACGTTTCAACAACTCATATATGTATGAATAGTTAGCTTAGCTTAGGTTAGCTTACATAGGTCGCGAATTACATGTATCAGGCAAAAGCCCAAGCCGAGGTGTGCCGCGCACCCTTGAGCTAGTTGTCAAAATAAAATCGGCTGAGTGCCTTAAGCGCTTGCCTTAGTAGTCCGATAAAGCTGTTAATACCTCGAAAATAAAGAAAAAAAAAGTTGAAACAAACATACAAACAAACATTTCAAAAAATGATTGAAATATATTTTATTGCTTATTCCAAGACCGCTGCAACATTTTGTTTCTCAAAAAAATCTAAAAAGTACAGACACGTTAGATTTACATTCTTATTA
Source organism: Antheraea pernyi (assembly GCA_015888305.1). NCBI lineage: Eukaryota > Metazoa > Arthropoda > Insecta > Lepidoptera > Saturniidae > Antheraea > Antheraea pernyi. The sequence continues at coordinate 526,930 of MU158748.1, read as the reverse complement.
TACATATAGATTAGCCTAAAATACCTTTTGAAGTTCCCAAACATCTGTGCATCGCCGAGGAACTTTCCAAAATCGATATGAAACAGGTGTCCGGATGTCTTCAGCATGATGTTGTCGTTGTGCCGGTCGCAGATACCGAGCAGGTACGTCGCGACGCTGTACCCGGCGCACGATGCTGGAATTCATAGATCATTCCAGAATACGCAACACTAATACTGTTTTCAGCATGAACGGGTCGGCTCGCCCGGGGGTGCCTCCCGACCCACAGAAAACCGACGTGAAGTAACAGTGCTTGCATTGTTGCGTTTCGTTCGGTCAGTGGGAGCGCCGGAGACCCATCACCTCTTCCCCCCTCCCCCAAACCCCTAACATAGGCTGGCAACGCACTTGCGACTGCTCTGGTGTTGTTAGTGTCTATGGACGGCAGTGATCACTTACCATCAGGGGACCCGTCTGTTCGTTTACCTCCTATAATATTAAAATCTATCTAAGATGGTTAAAACGCTAATCCTAGAATCACTTAAGTGTAGCACCTGCTTGAACACAACAGGTGCTTGGCGACAGATTTTCAATTTGAGGGTGGTAGCTAGCCAGGCGGACTTAGAAGAAACACTACCACCATGCAGAATGGAATGCCTTACACGTAAAACGATGAATGACCATTTAAATAAGGCAACAAAATGACTACATTATTCATATAAAACAACATAAATTTTCTAAAAACACTAGTGGTCCTGGCGGACGTTGTCTTGCCTTGATAATAAAAAAAAATTCCTAAAACTCAATCGCAGCGCCACCTACCGGATCCAATTGTGAATCTAAACCATTCTCGAATCCACTGGAAGGCGCACACAACATTTTATCGAAATCAGTCCAGCCGTTTAGGAGGAGTTCAGTGACATACACACGCACAGAAGAAATCTATACTAATATATAAAGCTGAAGAGTTTGTTTGTTTGTTTGTTTGTTTGGTTGAACGCTATGATCTCAGGCACTACCAGTCTGATTTGAGAAAGTCTTACGGTTTTAGATAGTTCATTTATCGAGGAAGGCTATAGGCTATATATCATCACGCTAAGATCAATAGAAGCAGAGCAACAATAAAGAATGTTTCAAAATCGGGCACTTTTTTTGCTTTTGAGCGATTACGTTATTATTATATACGTTGCCATGGTAACGTAGTAAGTAGTAGTAATAATATTCGTCCAATAGGACAGGCGAAGGAATTAATCCATACTGCCAATTCTGAAGTTATGTGGTAAGTATCAAAGCTAACATTTTCAAAGTTTTTTTTTCCTATTCAAAAAGTTCATAGGCGAAGGAATTAATCCATACTGCCAATTCTGAAGTTATGTGGTAAGTATCAACGCTAACATTTTCAAAATTTATTTTGTTTTCGTATTCAAAATTTTATACTACTTTTATTTCCAATTTTTTATTTGTTCTATATTACGTATTATAAAAATAAAGTTTGTGTATGTACAATTAAAATAACAACTTTTTGATGAATGGATATGGCTACAAATGACCAAAAAAAACTTTTTTTATACTTTGTCTATATTTTTATATTATTATATTTTGTCTGTTTGTTTGTTTGTCCTGGGTAATCTCCAAAACGACTGGACCTATTTTAACGGGAATTTTACTTTTTACTGCCAGATAACCGAAATTATAGCGGTTGACATATTCTACTTTATTTGTCCGCGGCTTCGTCCGCATTACTTTGGGCCGATTTTCACGGGGTATTTACTGGTAGATAACAGACCTTAAAAAAGTAATTAATAATCTCAGGAACTACCAGTCCGATTTGAGAAAATCCTTCGGTTTTAAATAACTCATTTATCGAGGAAGGCTACAGGCTATATATCATCACGCTAAGACCAATAGAAGCAGAGCACCAATGAAGAACGTTTCAAAATCGGGCACTTTTTTCCTTTTGAGAGATTTCGTTAGTAGTAGTAATAATATTCGTTCAATAGGACAGGCGAAGGAATTAATCCATACTGCCAATTCTGAAGTTGTCAATATAGGTATTTCTTATATATCCTTTAATCAATTTTATTCCATGTCTAAGTTACAATAAAGGCATAAGCGCCAAATCTTCTATATAATATGTCGTACATTATTTTATCCATCATTATTATTTTCTTAGTCTTCATAATCATAAAACAAAATTGTTCAAATAAAGATTTCGTTAGCGTTAGTATTATATACGTTGCCATGGTAACGTGGTAAGTTTCTATCGCAAACATTTTCGAAGTTTATTTTGTTTTCCTATGGAAAAAGTTTATACTACTTTTATTTCTAATTTTTTATTTGTTCTCTATTACGTATTATAAAAATAAAGTTTATGTATGTACAATTAAAATAACAACTTTTTGATGAATGGCTAAGGCTACAAATGAACAAAAAAAAATTTCTTTATACTTTGTCTATATTTTTATATTAGTATATTTCTCTGTTTGTTTGTTTGTTGCGGGTAATCTCCAAAACGGCTGGACCTATATTTACGGGAATTTTACTTTTTACTGCCAGATAGCCGAAATTATAGCGGTTGACATGTTCTATTTTATTTGTCCGCGGTTTCGTCCGCATGGCTATTTCCAAAATGGTTGGACCGATTTTCACGGGGTATTTACTGGTAGATAACAGACCTTATAAAAAGTAATTTAGGTTTTTTATTCGCCTTCGGCCGCAGTGGAATATCCGTAATGCTTGAACTGATTTTCACGGGACTTTCACTGGAAGATAACTCACCTTATAAGAAGTAACTATTTTATTTTGTTTCTCAAGACTTTGTCCGCAATATCCTACTATCTCCTAATTGATTGGACCGACTTTCACGGGGCTTTTACGGGCAGATAACTAGCGGGCTCGGAAGACGTTGTCCCGCCCGGATAATAAAATGAAAACTTTGACAAATTATACCTAAACCTTCCCCATGAATTATCATTCTATCTACTGGTGAAAACAGCATGAAAATGGTAGTTTTTGACTTTATCGCGAACAGATAAGCTGACAGAGGACTTTTTTAACCGACTTCGAAAAAGGAGGAGGTTACTATGTTCGGTTGTATATATTTTTTTCATGCATGTTAATCGATATTTTAGTTAATTATGAACCGATTTTAATGATTCTCTTTTTATTTGAATTGGTACACTATGTAGTGATTGACTGCTACCTATGTATTAGTCCATGTGAAATTGATGACGTGAGACGTGTGCCTTACTGACTCCAAGAATAAATATACATAATTGAAAGTCATATATTTGTATGTAATATGAATTATATCATCTTTTTGGTCAATTTGGCGGCCATATTGTCTTATTTACCACGTTTGCTTCTACATAACTCAGTTATTATAGCAACGTATAAGAATAACTTAAGTATATCGACAATACGGGCATATTATATCTATCTATAAAATAAAAGATTTAAGATATATTGTTCGATAATGTATAGCTTATAATTTTCATTACTTTCTTATATAGTGTTAGTGAGTACTGAGTTTGGTATATAGTAGGTTGAAGTTCAAGTTATGTTGCTGATGATAAATCCCATCCCACTCGATATACTATTTGTATTCATATATCTAATGTACACGTTACATGTTACAGTTGGCGTGAGTGTCGTAGTTACAAATGTTTTTGAAAAAACTTTTCTGTAATGTACACACCCACTCACAATTTTCCATTTCTTTAATACATTTTTTAAAAAGCGCGTGCGGAGCCGCGGGTAACAGCTAGTTTATATATAAAGATTGATGATTATACGTTATATTTCGACGTTGTCGTCGCTATGTGTCGAATGAATTATTGTTAATCTTATTCCTACTTCTTCCTTACATGTAACATATATTACTAAAGAATATTTTCATAGTATTTTAGGGTAATAGGGTATCATACGAGTCGTTACATTTCAAAACGGCTTAAACCAATTTAAACGTTCATATAAAATATTTCTTTTTTTAAGATTACCAGTTTTAATACACCAAGAACAAAGATCAAAATTTGCCGTCTTTAAGGTTTTTATTTTTTTTAATGATCTTTAAATTTGACTTAGATAAATTTTGAAGATCTTGAAAAATAACGTTAAATATTAGGTAGGGCTAAAATTGGATTTAGTTCATTTATAAATGTAACGACTCGTATATCCTTTAGACAAAACAATATAAATCGTCATTTAGTGACGTTCCTAAAGCGACCTCCATCACTAACTCGGCTACAATAAACGCATTTATGTGGAATTATGATTCCTTTGAATAACAGCTAGGTACTCAATTATTACTTCACGATTGACCGCTAAAGGAGTAACAAATAGTTGTGACAGTCGTGACCCTGACGTGATCTGAACACGCAACCTTCTCATTTATATTTTATATGTTGTTCTAGATTGTCCACCAAAGAAGAACATTACAACATAAATTGATTGGTTTCTCAAAAAACAATGTTTTACAAAATTGAAGACAGTAAAGTATATTGATTAAAGAATTGTGTTAAAAATCGGTGCTCACTTCTAGTTACCTCGAGGTATGAATGAATGATTGAATAGTTTATTAATTTTAAATTAGCTAAAATATATTTCGTATTTTACTTATTTTCTTTTTTTTTTCCTCGAACTGACTACGCTATTGACCCTGCAGGGTCTTCACAGCTTCACCGGACTAAACTTCTTATTTTCGATTAGCAACTATTGTATAGCCAATAATTCTTTGTAGCAACATCACGTGACGTATTGACAGTTTTCTGCGAGAATGTCGAGTTATTTATGAGTGTAGGAGTAATTATTTTGTGTTTATGAGTAACTTTATGTTATAAAAAATGCTTTTTCATTTGTATCAATAACTGTATACACTACCATAATTCAAATTAGTTTTATCTAAGTTTAATACAGTTCACTGTGTACACAAACTCGAGTTGTAATACAATACTTGCTTTACATGTGATTTCTTTATGAGTGTCGTTTACAGTAGATCACACATAGTTTTGTGTATTTTACTTACGATTTTCATATTCTATTTTATAAAACAAAAACATAATTTTGTAATGTTATAGGTCCTCTGTATATGAAGAGCAACCATTGTTCAAGCTGTAGGTATTAAATAAAATTAATATCAAATTAACAGAATAGCAATTCACACATTTATTTTAAAGGTTTGCCAAAAAAAAAATATTGAACCGAATAATAATAAAAATCATACAATAGAATTAATTATGTATATATGGGCGTGCGACCGTGCTGTCATTTGGTTGTAATGTAAGTAACAAATGAAATCAAAGCTTCATTATCCGTAGTGCCATCTATTAGCTAATTCGGAACTTAAATAACACAAGAAATTGTTTTTAAATGTATAGTGGTCGACGACAATAAATGTATATATTACTAGTGTTACATTATCATTAAACGCCTTTTTAAATTCTCATATGATGTATTTATTTTTAACTTAATCGCCATCTCTTATAACCCCAAAGAAGTCTTACTTCAATCGCATGTGATGGTTACACGCACCCATTTTTTAAAGATATTTTTCTTTGTATTATTCAATAATTTCACAAAAATTATAATGGGTTTTAGGTGTTTATGCTATTTATTTGATTACTTTATGATAATCACCACCAAGCTACCACATAATAAATAATTGTGTAATCTAAGACTGATATTAAAAGAAAATATCTTATTCAATTATTGATATTTGTGCCTTTTTAAAATATGAATATCAATTGATTTTTACAATAGTAATTTTTAATAGTCATAACTATTGTGTTTGCTGTGTATTTTATAAAAAAAACTGCTATCCTTGCATAATATATAAGCAATCTGAATTGATTGGTATAGATTTTGTTTTAGTCTTGGGTATACCCTTTAGCTAGGTCTTAGTATATTTTCTTACAATAAGTTTTATATGAAATAAATAGAGAAGACAATAATAAAGTTAAGTGCCCAATAACTACTGCTATCATATTCATTTGTCTAAATTATTTAATATTTCATTTGATATATTTATATTATAATAATTTAACATTGATTTACTAAACTTCATGGTTAAGTAAAAAAAAAGTTCTTAGGAATGAAAGAATAATTTAATAATACATTTTATAAACAAATTGTAATTTTACATTACATAATTTCTTATTATTCAAATCTTGTAATAAATCCAGTATTTTTGAAAACTTATACTGCCAAAATGTTTGCTGACCTGTGCATCATAAGGTCTACTTTCGTTTGTATGGAGCTTAAAGCCTTATGGTTTTCAATACTCGAGGGGTTAAGTTGTCTCGACTATACTCTCGTTCTCTACTTTTATTAGCCTTATGTGTAAATATATTCATATGAATAAAATTAAGCTCCAATTAATTGTTGTGTGTATTTACCTGTACTAGATATATGTCTACATATATAGTATACATTTACTTATAACTAAGTTGTTTAAAAACTTAACTAATCCCAATGGTGTATTGTCCTTTTGTTCTATGTTAGACATAAATGGTGGTGGTTGAAAACAACTACAAATCTTTTGTTGTTGTATTATTGTTGGAGTTATTCTTAATGTACATGACACTGGCAGAATTGTGAATTTTGCACAGAGGCCATAAGACAAAAATAAAAAAAACATAACAATATTGTATTAAATTAAAATGGATATCATCAATAAATGATTTACTAAAATTCAGAACACACACACAGAACAGATTGGAATAGAAACGAAAAATCAATTCGAACAGAGCCGAAAAAACGATTCCAAATAGAAACGATAAATCGATTTCCATGAACAATATTATATTCGATTCTCACCTGTAAAATTATCTCTCGCCCTTTGGTATTCCAATTCGGATGGGTTGTGCTTCGCGAGCCACTCCGCTATGGGTTTGTCTTTGAACGAACCGGTTAGACCCCATTCCGTTTGTATCGCTCGTAGAGTTTCAGCTTCTGTCACTATTTCTATCATTCCTACGGCACAGAAACATTAATAAATAGGGGCATCTGCTTTTTCTATTGAATGAAGGAATACTGTACTTTTTTTGTTTGTCCACTGACGAGCTCAATGTGACAAGATATTTTCTTCCAGCCGTTATTACTATGAAGAATATTTAGGTTATTATTATAGCTAAAGTTGTTGAAGTTGTGATCACTCATTGTTTCATTTATAATGTGGCAACGTAGCCCCTCGGCTTTGGATGCATTTATTAAGCAGTCATTATTGGAATCTCGTAATTATATTATCACTTATGTTTTATATTTCCTAAAAGTATTATTCATAATTATAATAAGCTATCAGATAAAAAATACTCTTTGTCTACAACAACCCTTCATTTGAATATATTGCAAATCTTGTAAATTAAAATTTTTAGGAAATTAATTGTTTATTTTTTCAGGTACGAAACTTCATTGGAATTGGTCAGGCTGTGTTAAATCCATACGTATAAACAAACACACACATTTTTCAGAACATTTTTCCAATTGTCAATTTCGATTAATGGTGTGTTATAATAAACATTTAACGCGAAATTTAAAATAAGGACACATTAATTAGTATTTACGCAGTTTTATATATATAGACTAGCGGGCCGGGCGGACGTTGTTCTGCCTTGATAATTAAAAAAAACTAAAATTCAACCGCAACGCCACCAACCGGTTCTTATTGTGAATCTAAACCATTCTCGGATTCACTGAAATAGGCACACAAAATTTCATCAAAATCGGCCCAGCCGTTTAGGAGGAGTTCAGTGACATACACACGCACAGAAGAAATTTATATATAAAGATTTTATATATATAAAGATATAAATTTATATATAAAGTATAATAACACATAAATTTTGTCTAATTCACTCCAATACTACTTAATATTCAATACACCGACTTAAATAGCGTACTCTATAATTAGTATTGTGATGGCACCTCTGTTTCGATAGCAGACAATATAAGTACATCAAGTTGTACGTTTTTAAACTTTAATAGACTCTGAAATTAACAATCAGTTGCTGATTTATAAATACCATGAATATATATGTAAATATTGTAGATTATGCCCAAAGTACTTCAGCCACTGCAGCACAAGATTAAATTTAAAAAAAAAATAGAATAACTACGTATTTACCTTTATTGTTACTCGTTGGTAAAGCCTGGAATGTTACCATCCTCAGATCTAAACCGGCCTTCAGCCACAAACTGTCCATCACTTTGATCACTTGCAACACCAGCGAATCTTGTCGTAAGTCATCACCGACCTATATGTGAACATTGCTTATAATACGAAAAACTCTAAGAAGTCTTAAGAAGAAAAAACAGTATTTTAACAGTGATGCGTGTCCAAACAAACAGACAGATACACAGACAGACATTTTATAAAAATAATTGAAATGTATTTTATTACTTATTCTTAGACGCCCACAACAATTTTTTTGCACAAAAATCATAAGACACGTTAGATTTGCATTCTTATTATATGTATAGACTAGCGGGCTAGGCAGACGCTGTCCCGCCCCGACTATAAAAAAAAAACAAATTATATATTAAAACCTTCCTCATAAATCACTGTATCCACTGGTAAAAACCGCATGAAAATCCGAACAGTAGTTTTTGAGTTTATCGCGAACAGACGAACAGACAGAGGCGGTGGGGGATTTTGTTTTATACTATGTAATAATAAGTTTAAAATAAACATGACTAGCTGTAAATCTTCCCCTTACAGTCATCATCATCATCATCAGCCTGTAAGAGACCCACTGCAGGGCCATAAGCCTCTTCTCGAAGGAAGGTATGGGCGTAATCACCACGCCAGCCGACGACGTATTGGCGGTTTCGAACTCTGAGAAAGCCACAGTTCTATATTTTTCCCACAACATTTCTCAGGTTCAGGTTTCCTCACGACGTTTTCCTTCACCGTCAGCGGATAGTGTTACCAAGTTAAAGTAGTAAATGTACGCGAATTTTGAAAAATTCGTTGGTACATGCCGGGGTTCGAACCTGCGGACATCGAAATAATATCATATCAAGTCGCGGTGGCCTAGTGATTTGACCAGTGGAATATTATTTCGATGTCTCCTTACAGTATGACTATGTAATTAAATATAATAATAGCATCAAACAACTGAATGTCAATTTGTCAAATAAGTCAGTATTTTCGATCCATCCAGTTTTCTGTCTCACTCACTCACTTTTTATATTTAAATTTTTTAAACCAAATTTTTACTTTTCCCTTAGGTTTCTGAGCGATATTTCCTTTCATGCAAACTGTATCCTGACGGTTACTGATGCAATAAAAAAGAATTACCCATATGGCAGCAGCCATTTTGGTGTGATACGTTTACACACATTCGGCAGTTGATTTGTACCTCTATAAATTGTTAAAATTCTCTGCCGTTATTGATGGGTCCGTATACATTCATAATGTAACAATAAAAAAAAAGTAAATTTGCGAAATGTCTATATTTAAATGGTAAATCTATACTAATATTATAAAGAGGTAATGTTTGTGACGTTGTAGGGAGTAATTTCAGGAACTTTTTTTTTTATATCATTGGAGGCAAACGAACCAGGTGGGTCACTTGATGTAAAGTGATCACCACCGTCCATAGACACTTGCAACACCTGAAGAGTCGCAGGTGCGTTGCCACCCTTTGTTTGGGAGAGGGGGATTGGGGATGGGAGGAGGGGGAGGGAAGATGGGTTATTCGGCGCTCTCACTGACCCAACGAAACGCAACAATGCAAGCACTGTTGCTTCACGTCGGTTTTCTATGAGAGGGTGGTAGTACCCCGGGCGAGCCGACCCATTCATGCTGAAACCAGTAATAGCTTCAGCTTGGCTCTACCACCTACAAAAAACTAACTAACTAAAGGAACTACTGATCGAATTTCAAAAATTATATCAGTGTTTTATAGCTCATTTATCGAGGAAGGTTATAGGCTTATAGGATTAAATCATCATGCTAAGACCAATAGGAGCGGAACACTAATGAAGAATGTTTAAAAATCGGGGTTTTTTTTTCCTCTTAAGTAATTCCGCTGCGTGTTAACGTTAGCCCAAAATAACTATTCCACGCGGACGAAGTCGCGGGCTGAGGCTAGTTATAATATAAAGACCAAACATCACAACAATACCTTGAACATAGCAGGAATAATAGCGTTGTCGCTACCGATAAAGTTGATCTTCAACGGTAGCGTATTCGAGGAGAAGTATGAACATGACCTGTAAAGAGAATTCATTTCAATTGTTACAGAAATATTTTCATCGTAAATATTTGCATCGATTGTCAAATTACAAGCATAACAATGAGATCCGAATTAATCGATTTATGGAAATGTCTATCGATAACTTTATCGATACGAGTGAACTTATAGTTGGTATTTCATTATTACAGGTTTTGACCTCACTTCTTCTGTCTGTACAGTCCTAGTCAATCTTTTTAACCGCTCTGATTATAGTCGTTAAGTTCGGGCTTGCGTATAATATACTCATAATGAAAAACAAAGTTTAAATATTATTATGAGAATATAGAATTAGCATTTATTTATCATTAAATTGCCTCAATATGGATACATATAACATATTTTAAACATAAAAATGTATTCTGTGCACCTATTTAACCGGTTTCACGTGTTTATTGTCTTAAATCCCATAGTCCTCGAACATTACATGAGATTGTGGTTAAAACCGGAAACCTTAACGGCATTATTACAAAAAAGTTAAATACGTATTGAATATTCGCTTTAAAAAGGTTTCGAATTATATGCATCGCGCTCGCCCGAGGCAAGTTCACGTTATCTTTTTTCGCAAGTCTAACCTAACGTAACGAAAGCGACACAAAAGAGCAAGATGGCGAACGCGGTGCATTTAATACGAGACCTTTTTAAACAGACTATTCATTACGTATTTAACTTTTCTGTAATAACACCTATAAAGATTAACAAGCATCGCGTTTTATTACTCGAAGTTCGTAAATTGATACGTATGAATTATGTACGAACGTATGAATCTATACTTGGTGTAAAAGTTGGAAATATATGATAAAATGGACAATTTTCCACTAACAACAATTCATCTAGATTATTACTACCATTGTCGAATAGGTAATACTATTACAAGTGTCTTGTGATCATTCCCATGTTCTAACAACACAACAACAGTTTTTGTGTCATCTCAGAATCCATGCTCTGTGGTGCATGCATACATGCATGCATAATACCATCAGCTTCGCTTGTGCAAAATAACCGAACCATATCGCGAAAAATGTCACCAACATTACAAAATATATACTCAAATAAGACTATGAATAGATAGCCATGACATGACAGACTAAGATTCTGCCAAAATCTCTTCATACGATTTGTCATATATGCTTAAAACTTTAACCACTAGCAACACTTGGGAGTAAATAGGGGGAGAAATAGGAGAAAAATAACGGGTCCGTACTTGATAAAGCGGGGGAAGAAGAATAATAACGGGTTTGTATTTGCTAAAGTCGGGAAAGGAGAAAAATAACGGGTTCGTACTTGCTAAAGAGGGGGAACGAGAAAAATAACGGGTCCGTACATGTTAAAGAGGGGGAAGGAGAAAAATAACGGGTCCGTACATGCTAAAGAGGGGGAAGGAGAAAAATAAGGGGTCCGTATTTGCTAAAGAGGGGGAGGGGATTATAGTTGAAAAATGTCATGTCCGTACTTGAGATCGACGTCGTGCACGTATTTGTGCAGAGCTAGCGGCAACGCGGCCGCCTGCTGCCGTAACAACGTCGCGAGGGTGGTGCCCCCCGCCGTCAGCGCGCGCTGTCGCACCGCCTCTTTTGCGCATTTCACCGATAGCGCCACTTCCGACAGTGTCTTTAATAGTCACAACAACTTCTCGTATTACACAGAATTAAATAGGCATTCAATATCTATATAAATAGGCAGAGGTAAAAGAGCTAACTAATTACAACCTCCTCTTTTGTTTCTAAACTGATTTTCTTTTTTTTTACATAGTACATTTACAGAGCTTTAATATTATCAATAAAATATTTTAATAGAAGTGTGTGATTTCCCTTAATATTCAAATGGAAACATAATGGATTATTGACGAGCACTGGGCAACCACTTGAATAATTGTAACGCATAACAATTTAGAATAGTAAATTCACACATATCGCAATACTTTATATAAAAGTAAGAACCTAGTATTGACGTAGCATAATGATTGACAAGCTAAATGAAAAAGAACGTTCGAGAATGAACTAACCTTAACAAGTAACTGCTGTCTAATAAGCGTTCTGTTGAGATTCTCCCCGCAGACGGCGAGCAGCGCCCGCAGTAACAGCCGGTAACGCCACGACGCCGTCACGCACGCGTCACCTTCCGACACGTCAGTAGCGTTCTCCTCCAACGATATACCTAGGAACTCCTGGCCTGGAGCCTGAATAGTAACATCGAATAAGATGTATTCATCATCAGGGACGAAGCCACAACTGTCTTTGATAATAACTTTAATCGAATGGAAAGAGTGGAAAATAACGTTTCCATTTATTATGACACACATGTATAGTTCGTCCACTACCCACGGTAACATGACTTCATCTACGATTTAACAATTTAATTAACGATGTTATACCCATATTTCATTCAACCGACACCCCATCCCATCTAAAGTTTTGTTCTATGGTCGCAATCAATGCATGCGTGGTAACATATCATGATCTTTTTTTTATATCATAGGAGGCAAACGGACTGATGGGTCACCTGATTTTACGTGATCACCACCGTCCATAGACACTTGCAACACCAGGGGGGTCGCAAGTGCGTTGCCAACCTGTCCTGGGGAAGAGGGGAGTAAGGGAAGGGGGAAGGGGAGTGGAGGAGGTCCTCCGGCGCTCTCACTGACCGAACGAAATGCAACACTGCAAGCTTTGTTACTTCACGTTGATCTTCTGTGAGAACCCTGGTCCTACCCCGGGCGAACCGGCCCGTTAATATCTTGAGCGTAGCTCTACCACCTACGCTACGTGATGATAGACGCAGCACTACAACTGAATGCCTACTTTTTAAGCAAATCAAATTAACTTGGAAATGCTAATTTCATGTCATTATTCAAACAACAAACATGTGTCAGGGTTTTTCGCGCGCTATTATTGGGTTACTTTCGAGATTACCTTATAGAGAGACAAGTAGTCGAATCTATGTCACGCAGATATGGGAGTAGAATAAAAAGTTTCACTTAAATGCGTCTTATTACCCAAACCTGAATTTAGAAGTGCCGACCACAAATTAAAATATAAATTCGTATTATTGTGTGAAATCGAGACAACTTACACATACATAAATTCAAATTTTGGATTCCTATAATATTATATCTTTGTTTAGTACTAAACTTCTGATTATATTATGCCCAAATCCGAATTACGGCTATATTCAGAGCGGCCAATAAGTTTGGCGAGTACTGGAATGGAAGAAAATGAACTCTCGCGTATTAAATCAAGTGAAGAATGGGTAAAATTAATGAGGACTAGGTAATTAAGTCATTTGTATTGTAATTGATTTATAATCATACCTGTGGCACGTTGGGTAACGAGTGTACCAGCAACCAGAATAACTTGTGCGCTACTGCGGGTGCAGACAGAGCGCGCGATAATAACACACCTGCGAACAAACTTATATGTTTAATTATAATAAATATTGAGCAGTCACGAGACGCCTGACAGATGTGAAACATCGAAATAGTTTTGCGTAAATTATATGTCGAAAGAACAGATTACGACAGAAATCAACTATGACATAATGAAAAGATAAAGCATTACAAATTTGTTCCGTAAAATAATGACTGTTTATTAATTTTATTACATAAATATTCATTTTTATTAAATACATCAAAGGGCGCTAGGTCTTCGGCGCATGCCGCGTAATACTAGTATAACGAGTGGCCGACAAAACAATTTGAATCTTATGTTTATAAGGTTATAATTAATTTTATGGCGTCATATAATCAAAGTTACAAAGGTATGGGTGGGCAATATACATAAAAGAGAAAAGTGGAGGCAGTGAAAAGGACTGCCGACAGAAAAGAAATTAAGTTAAATTTCAGAATTCGTTTATTAAAATTATTAAGAGTAGTGTGGGTTTCATATCTATTGGCACGCCGAACAATAATTACATATATTTTTATAAAGTCTTATCAATCAATCAAACATATGAGGAGCTGCTATATATCAATATTACATGTACACAAGCTCCCATACTACGCGTCGCTGGTCTGACGCAAGCCGCGCAAACTCAACACGGCCGGTCATGCTTACGTAGCGTGTCATGACGCGAAATTACAAATTTATCTCCCGCCAAAACGCGTTTTCACTTTAAAAAAAACACTCACCAGCCAGAGGACTCGCCTCAAACGTCTCATGCCGTAGAGCTTGAGTCAGTTGCGGCAACACTCGGCACAGATCGTCGTCCGACATGTCGTCTATAAGTCGCGCCGCACTCTCGCGAACGAACGCGTCCGGGAAACTTCATATAACAAATATTACAAAATCATCACATAGTATAAAACATAGTCCCCCACCGCGTCTGTCTGTCTGTCTGTTCGCGGTAAACTCAAAGACTACCAAACGGATTTCCATGCGGTTTTCACCGGTGGATAGAGTTATTGATGAGGAACGTTTTAGTATATAATTTGTCAAGGATTTTTTCATAATCAGGGCGGGACGACGTCTGCCGGGACCGCTAGTAATATATACATAATACACTTGCAAAATAATACCTCACTACAAAACATTTACGAAAAAAAAAAAACAAAATTACAATCACTAAGAAACAGTATAAAAAACATATTTTACAAATATCGTATGTATCACAAACCCTTATCAGTAATATATTCAGTAATAGATTTTTAATAACTAATTAATCTAAAGCTCGCATTAATGCTTATTTAATATATCCTTTCGAAGACAGTACATTATTTCTGTATAAAGGTACCTTTTGTCCTTTTCTGTACTCCTAACAAATTGCATAATACTCGTATTATAGATACAATACTTTGTGCTTATTGAAACGGAAAAACGAGCCGATAATTAGGCCGATAATTAATCTCAGAATGAACGAATGAATGAATGAATATCTCAGTTGAGACACTCACCAAGGCAGCAATAAATGCATAGCGTTTAGTGGGGAAGGCTTTTCCCACAGCTGGAGTAAACTGATGAGTTGTTCCCGATGCTCTCCGTACCAGTTCGTAGCGGCCAACAGAACCAACGGCAATGCGCCTGGTAGTTGAACCAAATATTGTCGTTTCTCCCACATTATCTATAAAAGTGATAACAATCATATAACCATACCAGGTAAATGTTTGCACTCGATTCTCGTTCTAAATCAATTGAAAAAATAAGTGCTTAATATTTGACCTAATTATCTAAAAAAAACATACAATAAATATACTCGATCCTCTAAGTGTTTATATTAAAGCACAGTGTCAATGAAGGGTCGGGTGAAGTGAAAGTGAAGTCAACCAAGTAACAAAGGATAATTTTTGAATTTTTAACAAACAAACGGGTTTATTGTCCGTTTTATTATCGAAGGTTATTAACACCGGGTCGCCGCTCGCAAGTTTTATCACCGATCATTCAACCTAGGTTTATTTAAGTCATTATCCATATGTTTGAAATTCTTATAATAAACTTCAACTAGGGTTCTGATTGTTGTTTATTAGCATTAGTTGTTTTGATGTTATTATATTATACGTTAGATGTGACCATGAAGTGTTATATCATAGAATACTGCGAGTTTTTAACCTTATACCTGGTATAAATATGGTAACTGACCTCTCTACATTCGGTGGGCATTCTTTGATAAGCGCCTTGTTCTATGAGATGCAGAAGCTGTGACTGTGTGTGTCCGTCCAAGCTGTCGAACGAAGGCAGCTCTTCACGAGACTCCACCCTTGGCTTGTTCTCTACTCCACTACTCCATTTCACACCGGTGTGAGCGTACAGTGGTATCTCTGGATAAAATTATTTATTATATGGACAATTACATCGATAAGAAGCAACGAGAGAAGCACTAATTAGGTATTACACAATTAGTATTATGTTCAAACAGAGTGAAGTCCCTTAATAGCCCTCACCTACACTAATATTATAAAGCTGGAGGGTTTGTTTGTTTGTTTAGTTCAACGCGTTAATCTCAGGAACTACTGGTCCGATTTGAATAATTCTTTCAGTGCTAGATAGCTCATTTATTGAGGAAGTTTATACACATAGTATAGAGATATAGATAAGTAAGAGTTAATCAACTGATATCTTATTTTGTCTTTTTCTAATAGTAAGGTTTTCTTTGCTGTCAGGCACTGTAGCGCTGTCTCTCACTCTCTATGTTATAAGATATTTCGTTATCTCGCTTTTTCCCCTCGCTATTTAATCAATAATCTATCTACAACCATTTTAGGTCAGAACCATTGTGTTGCAAAAACGTTGCAATAAAATTCCACCTGGAATTTTAATCTTTGCGTGTTAATCCTGTAGACCTTTATTCCACACATACGAGTATAATTAAAGTACCAAATTAATTATAAATACATACCGATATTAACGAGAGGGTGTGGATGTGGGGGTGCGTGTACAGGGTGGGGGGCTGGCCCCATACGCCGGTCGCAAGTCGCGGGCCATAGTGGTAACACATAGTTGCCGGATGCTAGCATACTGTACAAGAAAAAAAACCATATATTCAACCGGTCGTTAGTGAACGTTTATTGGAATTGTACGATTCCGAATAAGCCAATGATTATTGTGGCAACAATGAATCAAACAGCTATCAGTTCTACCATTACAAGCAAAACTCGTTATGTTCCAATAATTGCACTTTGAAACTCCCTCTCTCGGCTTACTTATATTTCCAAACCATTTTAGTAGATTACATAGGATTAGGATTGTATTGAAGCACTAGTCAATATATAATAAAAAGATGCTCTGTACATGCCAGCGTGATAATGAGTGATATATGTATATCAAATAATTTCATATATACAATTGGTTATATATACAGTTACATGCATTTCTGTACTGGTTACACTAATGTTATTATATAGTACTGCCTGTACTTAGATATAACTATATTATAAGGTCCATTGATCAGGAAAATGTCGTTAAACAAATTGAATGTTAAAATTAACAGTTAAAAAACTCGTTAAATTTCGTTAAACAATTTTGTATACAAAAAACTTATACGATTTCCCAATTGTTAGGGAAATTAAAATATATATATCAAACGTTCGTAATCAGTTATGATTGTCGGCAGGCTATAAAAATTATTAAAGTTACATCAGATGTCTCGAGCACTTCCATTTAAGTACAGAGTAAGTTAAGCACAAGTATCCCGCAATTATTAACAAAAAATATGCAAAATAACTTAAACGTGTTTCCAATTAAGTTTTTTAACTTACCCATCATAGTCAAATAATTGTATCGCTGCCCAACCAAGTTCAACTTGTTCAAACTGCACATCGCCATTGTCTTCAAGCTGTTGTCCACCTTCTGGATTATTCTCTGTGTTGTTATTGTTCTGATGTTGGTTATCGACAGTGCGTTGCGTTCGCCCGAACAACGTTAGTACAAGTCTCGATTCACGGGGCAATGTGTTTACAGGTAAATCTTCCAAATTCAACCTGAATCGATTACATGATATACACATTATTTCCATTAACTGATACCTACAACTAAGGCCTGCATTGTAAAGTAACTTCCCCTCTCCTGCGTATGCGCACCACATCGCTTCCCCCATTTTTCACGGCAAGAAAACACACTCAACGTGTAGTTGTTACAAAGATCATAATTTCTTAAAAGTTTACTATTGAAATAAGATATCGTAATATCTTTTCTTACAACGCTCTATCATTTTACTGACATGTAAAATAGATTACATTTTCATACAATCTAATTGCATATTTCTAAGGCTATTTCAAACAATAAACTAAGGTTGCCAACATTTAAACACTAATCAACAGTTTTTTTTTTTCAGTATAAGAAATAGGTAGGAATTGAAAAATAATTTTTACTGAGAAAAAAGTATGATAGTTATTTACTTTTATAAAGACTATAATAACTTTTGCACGTCTTGCATTAATAGGATCAAACTGAATGTAATATATTATATATGCATCACATTTATTTAAGAATCTATATTATTGAAACACAGTGAGAATAAAATATCGATACTAAAATTGGCAAACCAACAACATACAAAACTGAGAATATCTATTGGATAATGTTAGTACAATGGTCCAATGTTTGTTCTATTTTTACCGATACAACTGAACAATAGATTAGTTAATATCGTGCATAAAGATTTTTTAAGTAGTGGTTCGACCGGTGATATTTCCTTTCGATGTCCGCAGGATCGAACCCCGGCATGTACCAACAATTTTTCAAAATTCGCGTACATTTACTAGTTTAAATTGGTAACACTATCGGCTGACGGTGAAGGAAAACGTCGTGAGGAAACCTGAACCTGAGAAATGTTCTTCTAGTACTACTATATGAGGGGAAAAACTTAGAACTGTGGATTTCTGAGAGTTTGAAATCGCCAATAGGTAGTGAGATGGCGTGGTGATTACGCCCATACCTTCCTTCGAGAAGAGGCTTATGGCCCTGCAGTGGGTCTCTTACAGGCTGACCATGATGAAGGACTCACCAAGTATCGAAAATGATTCGAGGATAGAACCCAGCGCATTCGATCTTCGAGGATTGGGTGAGTCGTAAAGTCTTCACGGGACGTGTTCCGTGGTACACTTGCGTGTGGAATAAGTACTCATCGTGATTCCAGCAAAGCGGCAAACAATGTACCGCTTCGATACAAAACAGAGTCGTTTCCGATATCGTGTGACTCGCTATTGCCTCTGTAAACCGATATCAATCGAATACTTCACATACATATATATAATTACTCAAATCAAATTAGAGTATTTCGCAAATAATGTATCATTAGCTATTCTCCGTCCACTTCGTTGCTGGCTAGCTACCCTATCAATAGAAGGTAAACTAAAATATAATACTAATTAATCAAAAAATATATTGCATTGAAACCATAAAAGGTGATTTTTTTTTATGTCATTGTGAAACTGACAGGTGGGTCACCTGATGTTAAGTGATCACCACCGTTCATGGACACTAACAACACCAGAGGAGTCGCAATTGCGTTGCCACCTTTGGGGGGAAGGGTTATAGGAGGGATAGGGAGAGGAGAGAGGAGATGGGCATCCGGCACTCTCGCTGACCGAACGAAACGCAACAATGCAAGCACTGTTACTTCACGTCGGTTTTCTGTGAGAGGGTGGCACTATCCCGGATGAGCCGACCCATTCATGCTGAAACCAGTAATAGCTTCAGCGTGGCTCTACCACCATCAATTTTTTTAAGTAATCGATAATTTTCTGTGGACAATTTTATCATTCATGTAGCTTGTGTGAATCAGACGGTGACAAATAAAAACATTAGATATTACCGAGGAAAAGAACTTCGTCAAAAAGTTACAGGCTATGAAGAAAAAAACCATATAACTCTTTCAATTGCCGCAGGTTTGAAACTTGTTTTGAGATGTTATTTACGAATTCGATGAGTTATAACGTTTTTTTTTGTGTTTATCCTTACGGAAATTAACGCCTCAAAAACAGCACGATTTTGTATCACACATACTATCAAAACGGAATGGCAACAGGCAGATGAGATTGTAACTTTTTTTTTCTCGAACTGAATATGCTATTGACATTGAAAGTGCGAGTTATCTCGACAGCGGCGACATCTCTTAACAGAAATTAAAAATTCTAGTGAATTCTAGTTCTAGAAATGAATTAAATGTTCCGTTACGTTCTGATTTCAAAATCAGCTAAATCTAATTTTAATCGTTCATATAATATGTATAATTATATAAAGATTACCAGTTTTTATACACCGAAAACGAAGTTCATTTGCCGTCTATAATGTTATTTTTATGATTTCCATTTTTTTTAATGTACAATATTTGAAAATCTTGAATAATTACGGAACGGCTAATATTGGATTGAGCTCATTTCGTAATGTAATAACTGAAATAACTAACTGTTTAGTTTGTTTATGATCTTTATATTTTACATGTACAAAATTTGAAGATCTTGAATAATACCGTAAAATATTACGGAACGGCTAAAATTGGGGTTATCATATTTTGAAATGTAAATGATATTTTTTTTCTCGAACTGACTACGCTATTGGCCTTTTTAAAGGCCTCTACAGCATTACTGGACTACAAAAATGTAAATCTATGCTAAT
Source organism: Antheraea pernyi (assembly GCA_015888305.1). Lineage (NCBI taxonomy): Eukaryota > Metazoa > Arthropoda > Insecta > Lepidoptera > Saturniidae > Antheraea > Antheraea pernyi. The sequence goes on along the minus strand of MU158748.1, from coordinate 506,673 downwards.
ATTATAAAGAGGTAGAGTTTGTGAATTTGTGAGTTTGTGACGTTGTAAGGGGTAATCTCAGGAACTACTGGTCCGATTTGGAAAATTCTTTCAGTGTCATATAGCTCATTTATCAGGGAAGGTTATGGGCTATATATCATCACGCTAAGACACATAGGAGCGGAGTAGCAATGAAGAATGTTGCCAAATCGGGGTATTTTTTCCTTTTCAGAGCTTCCGCTGCGTTTTAGCGCAAAATAACTATTCCACGCTTACGTATTACCGCCCAACGAAGTGGGCACGGGTCGGCTAGTGAGTTATATACTAACTGGTAAGGTTGGCGGGCGCGGAGTAGTGCGACTCGGCGAGCTTGAAGTCTAGCAAGCGGGTACGCGCGTATAGAGCGAGCAACGAGCGTACCGCGTCCCGCAGCCGCGCCGACTGCAGGCCGACCGCGTCGCGACGCGTGCCCGACCGGAGCCCCACGCGGCAGTACGCGCCCTCCTCGCGCTCTATCTCCGGCACCACCACGCCGCCCACACCGCCCGAACCAGTGTTACCCTGTAATATCAACTATTAAGGCAACGTCGATACGCGGATAAATTCGCTCCCGCACACCCACCGCGACGTCCCTCGGAGTGGAGCCCTCGAACACGCTACTGTCACTATGCACTGACTGCATTTACTAGATAACAGGTGCACATATACAATAGAGTTACTCTGTGTAAACATTCTTTACGCACACTTGACTTGGGGAATAAGCTGGTGACTGCGTCACGAGATCGTTACGAAAACGAGTGGTCGGGCGAGGCGAACGGAAATTCATAGGGAGATGCCAGTTAATGACGATAGAAAGAGAAAGAGCTATGTTTCGTATTATCAATGGTAACCCATAAGAAATTTAAATATTTGTAGAAAAATATTACATGTATATATTATAGATGGAGCTAAAGAAGTTGTGCTTCATTCGTCTAAAGCACACTCGTTTTTTTTTAAACACACTAGGACTGAATTACATTTTCAATTATTATCGTGCGTACAGTTCGTATGTACATCGGTCAAATAAACTACATACATACATTTGGTCTACTAATAAAGCGAACACCTTATGAATTAGAACAGCAAAACCCAGCGCGTAAGGAATTACACTGGAACACTTTGCAATGCAGGCGGTTAACATCGCTCCCGCACAGCCACCGCGACCCCTCTGAGAGTGGAACCCTCGGACACGCTGCTATTACGTATACAATGATACTACACTTACTAGATAACAGGTGCATATATACAATAGGGTACATAAGTCGTGTCAGGAATCTTTTTTTTTTCATTTTATTATCTAGCCTTAGTCATGTTTGACAGATCCGATTACTACATGTATATGTATTTTGTCATATATAATTCTTCTCTCTGCGTATGTGCGTGACTGAAATCCTTCTAAACGGCTCTACAGAGGCTCTACAGGTCTCTGTGTGGGACTCTACAGATTTAGATGAAAATTTTTGATGTTATTTCAAGTAGAATAAAGAAAGGTTTAAATTCATAATTGGACCCGGTAGGTGGCACTGTGGTCTAATTCTGAGTTATTTTTTATTATCAGGGCAGAAGAACAGCCGCTATTCTCGCTAGCGTATATACATATAAATATAGACAAAATAAGAAGTTAAAAGTAATTTGTATGAAAAAAATTTTTTCTTTAATGTGAACGTACCTGACCAGTACCAGTACAAGCTTGAGCAAATGAATTGAGAGTATGTGTGATATGTAGAGTTTCCACTCCACCCGCTAATGCACATATAGCTTTAACGGCTTGGAATACTGCTTTTGGGGAACAACTGCCTTCACCGCTGGTCACACCTACTGCTCTAGACAACTCGCCTTCCAACGTCTCTGTAACGGATAACAATAATAACATGAGTAAAGATTACACATTCTATATATCTCTATAAGAAAACCCTTTGATATAACCGAATTTTTCAGTGTCCGTGTGTTTGTAATTTTTCTCCTCCTAAACGGCTTGAATGATACCAATTTTTTTTTCATTTATCTAAAAAACCTTATTCCTGTGACTCTTAGTTATTATACGACCCAGTAAATGGCATCTTGTTGAGCTCTTAAAGTTTTGATATTTTTCGATTTATCACAAATAATTACAATGATTCCAAAATACTCAATAATAATAAAGTAGGCAAAAGAAAGTTTTGTAAATTTTATTGTTATATTCAGTATTTTTAATATATAAATCAAAAATGTTTAACATTTCAACTTGAAAAAGTAAAATGGCGACGAAATGACTTTTATCTCTACATTACTCTTGGTTAAATTGAAAAGAACACTTAATACCATAAAGGTCACTTTATGTACATACAAATAATGCAAAAATTCATTTTAATCAACATCGATAAATTGTCAATAAAGACATACCCAATAATATGTTCAAGTTATCAAAGGACAGCATGGGCGTGGCTCCCTGAGTCGGCAGGAGATCATCTAAAGTGAGATGTGAATCCCTCGCATCGTCTCGTTCTGTCCTCGCTAGAACATTATCTTTACCTTCGTGCAAAGACAACGTTACATCTTTCTCCAAACGTACACACTCTCGTATGTAATCGTATTCGCTTAAACAACTACCCGGTGTTAGGTATTCCTTAGCACCCCAAACCTGAAAGGAATTATTTAAACAATTACTAAAAAGATGTTAAAGAAAAAACCGAAAAAAGACATAATTATATGACTTAACTCGAAATGTAAGAAGGTAAATAAAGAAATATAGTTAGTTAGTAAAGTAAATATTTAGACAAATTCTTTTAAAATTTCAAAGACAATACCAAAATGTGACATATATGACGACACCAGAAATTCAATATGGCGGAATTAAAAAACAGAGAATTAATTCGGAAGAAAATGAAATTACAAAATGATCTATTACTGTTAAATAAAATATTAAGTCTTGTTAATTAATTACTTAAATCACAAATTAAATAAGTGCCTCTACTGAAATGAAAAAAAAAGGTATTAAGATAGTGTAAGTAGTGAATATAATTAAAATCAAACAAATGCAGTACATACATGTATTAAAATAAAATAAACTTACCCTTAACATGTATCCTGACATATCATCTCTAATATCTTCGTCTAGGGAACAAACTACAGTTAATATCACATGTTCGACTGTCGACTCCACTGAAAATAAACATGAATGCCTTTTTAAATTGTAAGTTACAACGTAGTACAGTTTGATGGTCTAATGAAGTGTGATAATGTAAATCCATTTACATAATTCAGTGTTTTCATTCCAGCTTAGCGGAATTACTTTAAACCACTTGATCGCTACAAGACAAGAACCGATTGATAATTAGAGTGGCAATCACAACGACTATATTTCTAAACTAACAGAAGCTATCATTGACACTTCAAATTTCTACATAAGTCGGGAATGCCCCTGACAGAGACATAAGATAATAAACGTGTTAAAAGATCAAGTTCCAAAATCAAATAAATATTTAAAAAAAATATAATAACAATCGTTGAATGCCCAGCCCTTTAGTAAAATTTTGTTTTTTTAATATATATAAATTTATAATCATACTTCAATATTCCACCGGACCTGGTATTCTAGTTTGTCCTCCTAGATACAGAACTAGTTGATCTACACGTTGATCAATATATAGGTAAACTTATTCCGTGTTATTACAAAAAAGTTATAACGTAATGTAAGCAAAGGGAGACAAAAGAACAAGATGGCGAACATTCAGCGACCGCGGTGCATTTAATATGAGACCTTTTTAAAGCCAGGGTTCAATACGTATTTAACTTTTTTGTAATAACACCTATTCAGTCGGACGTCGAACTTTCATTCATCATCATCAGCCTGTAAGAGACCCACTGCAGGGCCATAGACCTCTTCCCGAAGGAAGGAATGGACATAATCACCACGCCAGCACACGCTTGTTGATATTTCTTTATGCGTAACGGAGTGCATTGAACAAAACCAATTTTCGGCATATTTCGAGCTGTTTCTCCGTCGGTGCTAACCGAAATGACGATCAGTGTCTACTGAGGCCATCAAGGTCTACCTACGTGAGAATCTTCAAACTCATCTCCGCTGAGGTCGAACCCGCATCATTACAACGTATTGGTGATTTCAAACACTGACAAATCCACAGTTCTACATTTTCACACATATAGTACTACTACAAGAACATTTCTCAGGTTCAGGTTTCCTCACGACGTTTTCCTTCACCATCAACCGATAGTGTTTCCAACTTAAATTAGTAAATGTACGCGAATTCCGAAAAAATCGTTGGTACATGCCAGGGCTTCGAACATGCGGACATCGAAATCATATTCCAACGGTCAAACCATTAAAGCATTTTTTTTTGTCGAACTTTGAGACACTATAATGCTACTTTATAATGATACACTATGTATAGGAGTCGTGAATAAATATTGCATGGGTAACCATAATTACCACGGGTAATGCAAAAGTGCGTTTACGTTAGACGCACCGAGCACGATCGGAGCATAAGCCGAGCGTCGGCGTTCGTTGCGTCAAGCGTGAACCTACAACTAACCTACAACGACCAGTGTCCTCGAACGTAGTTTATGCAGTTCCTGACAAATATGGATGAGCTTGCTATTACATCAGTCACTACTGCTGCAGCGATTATTATAGCCGAAGTCGACAAAATCTAGATTTGTTAACCAATCTGAGAGGTCAAGAAGCAACTGGCCAATTTAAGAATCTCGTTCGAATGACATCAACAAACTTTGTAAATTTACTATGTTTAATTGGACCGCATATTGCTAAATAAAACATCAGATTTCAAATAGCTGTATCTGTTCAACAAAGGTTAGGGGTGAACTTGCGTTTTTTTGGAAAGTAGCTAATCGTTCACCAGATATAAACATCTTCTGTCTACGTTTCTACGATGCTCCGCTCAAACAATAAACGTTTATCATTAAACACATCCACGAGCATACTACGAGCGCGATGCAAATTTCTTTCGTGTGCGTCAAAAAACTCACAACGGAGTCGAGCACGAACCACAAGCACGAATCACGCTTGTTCAAAGCTCGAAGTCAATTCGCAATTTGTGCTCAGCTCAAGCTCAGCTAGTGCTCGGTTCGTCTAGCGTAAACGCACCTTAAGGAAATGCAAACTATAATCTAAACGGATTACTAAAAACATTAATTCTCAATTATATGCCATGACGATTTAAAGTATTTTGGATCATTAAAAAATATAAATTATAAGACACATTCGCTTACCATCAGATGTGAAGGTGATCGGCTCATCAGAATGAGCGTGGTGGACTAGAATCTTAATACTCGTGTTCGGAGGGTATTTACCCCCGGAACGGGACGCTATCACATGCCCAGGATTTGTTTTATCATCAGTGTAAACGAATTTTTCTGTAATAAAAAATCAATAGATACACGTTGTAGTACTTAATTATAGTAACTGAATGAAGCCTCCGTTTTAAATTGTAGAATCCTCAAAAAACCCACTTTTAAAGTCAATAATAATTACTAAAATCAATTACTTACTTCGTACATCGAGAACCATATTTAAAAACGCTTTATGTTCACTGTCGTAGTTCCTTGTTGTTGTCTTCACAATACTGTCGTACAGTTTGTTCTGAAATAAACAAAAAAAATACATATAAGAAACAGAACGTATATTCGACTACACAATGGCGAATTTATTAATACTATTGGTCGTCCAATTGTCAGAATTCGATCATAATTCTGCATTTTTTTAAAGTCCAACCTCATGGAGGTGTTTTTGTCAAAGAGAGAACAAATATTGCAGATTAGTAGACTTAAAAATAGGGAAGTGTATCGAACAGAGGATTATAAGTAACGGCTTCGACTCGTTGATATAAGTAAAAAAAACTATTTGCTTTATTGGTAACACTAAAGCTCGTCAATAGCTACTAAAGAAATCATTTAGCAAACAGAGAACAAAAACATATTGAGTTGTTTTATCTGTGACTATTTTCATATAAACAAATGGAGAGAAAGATATAATATATGTACATATATGTTGGAAAGGAAAGACCTGTCTGTAGGTGGTAGAGCCACGCTGAAGCTATTACTGGTGTCAGCATGAATGGGTCGGCTCACCCCCGGTACTACCACCCGACACACAGAAACACCGACGTGAAGTAATAGTGCTTGCATTGTAGCGTTTCGTTCCGTCAGTGAGAGCGCCTGAGACCCACCTCCCTACCTCCTGCCCCTCCCAACTCCTCTCCTTCCCCCAAACACAGGCTGGCAACGCACTTGCAACTCCCCTGGTGTTGCTAGTGTCTATGGACGGCGGTGATTACTTAACATCAGGTGACCCGTCTGTTCGTTTCCCTCCAATGATATAGTCATAGTAAGTCACAATTAGTACTAATTACTTCAGTTTTTTTTTGTGACCATTACACCGACTTAATAATTTATTCAGTTTTGTCAGGGGTACAGAAGAGTACATATGATACCTTTTATCCAGAAAAAAATATTGCTCCCGATGTTTAGAGTTTTACTACATGCAGCAGAACACGAGCAAGGTCGCGAGCAAAAACCGGTAGCTTAGGTTAGCTCAGATCGGTCGCGAATTACATGTATCAGACAACAGCCAAAGGCGAGGTGTGCCGCGCACCCTTGAGCTAGTTGTCAAAATAAAATATCAGCTGAGTGCCTTAAGCGCTCGCCTTAGTAGTCCGGTGAAGCTTTTAAGACCTTGCTGGGTCAATAGCGTAGTCAGTTCGAAAAAAAAAAAGAGCAAAAACCAGTTCAATAAAGTAGTCCGGTGAAGCTGTTAAGACCTTGCTAGGTCAATAGCGTAGTCAGTTTGAGGAAAAAAAAACAGTTCAATAAATTCACGAATTCCATATTTACTACTTTAATGACGTCACTGACTAGTAATGTGTGTGATTACACACATTGACAATGGATATAATAAAAGGAACTTACCGTTGTCGACCTCAAAGTGACAGCTGGTACAGAGGGTATCGATTTGGGCGGCGGCGACGGCAACATACTGCTCTCTCTCTTACTAATGGTCGCGTACACCGGCGCATCTCGCATCTCTGTCTCACCGTACAGGAAGTCCAGCGGATCGTACTCCTCGTAGACGCTGCTCGAACATTCGCTCGCGACTGCATACTCTATCCGCATATGTAAAATCCACATTTGTACATGTAAAATATGAAGATCATAAAAAAGAAACTGAAAACCTTATGAACGGCACAATTTGAAGTTAGTTATTGGAGTATAAAAGAAGATTCAGCTCATTTTGAAATGTATTGTCTCATATATATCTTACCTTAAAGTTAATTCTAATATAATTCTACGCGTGACAGAACTTTCCAGATTTTTTTAGTAGCAACTCAGAATCCCAATCTATTTGTGCTAGGCGACAGACTATCAAATTGAGGGTGATAGCTAGCCAGACGGGCTTCGTACAAGCCCTACATACATAACACATGTAAATGCATATAACAACATGAATGGAATATTAAAATTTTAAAAATAATGTTTTTTTTTATTGGATACATCAATTTCATATTGAATTGAGTGCTTTTTAAAGGCAGAACCAAACTGTAATGAATGATCGAAGCTTCCGAATGCTCTGAATAAGTGACCAAAACCATACAGCGTGTACTGTGTGACAAGGTGCTTTAGATACAATCTTTTTTAAGTGTAACCTTCTTCACTAAAATTAAATGTCAGTAATCACATACACATAAAAGAAGTTAATAAGGCTGAAAACATTCAACAAAACAATCACAAATATAATTAGTCTGAACATATAATGACTGTAAATGAAATGATTCAGAGCCATAAAGCTATAATTATTTATACATGACCAAAAAAAAACATAATGAAAAAAAACGGTTTTTCGATGGGAAGTACTTTGAAAAAAAAACAATTTATAGGAAATTTAGACAATACATGAAAATGGACTATGAGTGTGGACTCAGAAAATTATAGCATTTGATTTTTTTTGGGCCCAAACCGGGTACATTTTTCATGTAATAAATTTCTTGAATTTATCAGTCAATTAGTTTCTTCTCAGAAGCCTTTTCATGTAAGGCTATGAGTCTCAAGATAAACGTTTAATAAATTATATTTTTGTATATTATTACGCTATTTTTGTTTGCCCCATAAACCAACAGTATTAAAAAAGTTATTTAAAGCGTGCGACCGGTACACTGTAAAAATTCATTATCCATAATTGTAGATTTATATAACAAAAAATAAAACCGAATTCAATAATATGTACTCTAAAAAATGCACCATAAAGCATTTGAACGTAGTTAGAGGTACCTACCTAGTATACGATTGTCAACGTAAACTTTTTAATAGTGGCGTTTCGTAGATGTGAATTCTGTCAGTGTCGAGTCAGTCTATTCAATTATCATTAACCTACTAAAATCTTAATCATTATAAATTGCCTATTCGATTTTGTGGGGTTTACTGGAGTATCTTCTAAATCCAAGGTCTAATGTTATTAAAATGGGGCCCACTTGAAAATATCCTCTTTTTGATTAAAAAAAAAACGTAATCGATTTATCAATGAAGAAGTTCTGAGATAACAAAAGTTAAGAAAAAAGAATTAAAAACCTACTTTTTGAAATCAGTTACAAAAATCTTGTAGCTACATTTCTCTTACATTATTATCTATATTTTAAATACAATTTCTAAGTCCACGGTAATGAGAATGAGGCCACAAACCACTCACCGGGATTATTTTGTTCAGTAAGTAGCGGATCAAACGCTTCTAACACACTGACTCTTACGCTACCTTGACCGCTGATTGTGTTCCTCGATCCGAAGTCTATCAGGTTCATCGACTTCGGAAGACTTCCGATGGTGTCGTTAGACTCGTTCGACTATAATATATCAAGATTTTTCTTATATAAAAACTACGAAAATGATTCAAAAAAAAAAAAAAAAAAAAATTCTTAATAATTTAAAATATTACGACTTATTACAACATTTAAGTATGGTATTCTACACATATCCTTCACGAAATATTTATCTAACTCGTTTTACTGTAATATTAGAAATAATGGTTCTCAAAGACTCAAATACTAAATGTAAATAATGAATCATTTAACTGTAAACTCATTATAATTGAACGTTATAAACGTCAAATTAAGTTAAAAAAAAAACAAGTATAGAATAATGTTCAAAAATTTCAATATAATTTCAAGCCAAACTCACCCCAATACTGACTTCAGATGATTTCCTCGAACTGTTCCCTTCAGCGGTGTCTCTTGGCGGCTCGGTTTTCACAATCGTCGGTGGTTCTACACTTTGGTTATTATTCTGGTTACTTTGTGGTACCGATGCCAGCGGTGGATACATGTGTACTTGACTTAGTTGTGGGTACAGACTCACCGGTCTCGTCGGACGGGATATCATATTTGTCGTGTTATAGTTGTACGTCAGTGGTGGGTACGCGTACGGCGACGGAGACGCCATACGAGTCTGATTGTACGGTATCGCGGAGTACATTGCCGGGTTAACGTGAACGTATGTGGGGGGCGCTTCTTGTGACGCGGCAACGGGTGGTGGGTAATACCCATAGTTCGGCATCGGGGTTGGCATTGGTGTCGGCATGCCATACGGCGTGGACGCGGGGTACGGAGGCATCGTGTTGTATGGCTGGTGATAATTGTAATTGTACTGCGGTGCGTACGGGTACCCCGGTCTTTGATTGTAGTGTTGGTTGTTCATAATGGCGGGCGATTGCTCGGGATTCGATAACGTAGGTTCGTCAGTCTGCTGACCTAGTCTGAAAAAGGTTTCATTTTATATATATCCGTCGGAAACAGAACCTATTTCTGATGATATGAACCCTATATCCTTTTCTTTCCTTTACCCCAGACGTATATGCATAATGCCATAATCAATTAAATAGATAAAGGGTGAAAGCGTAACGAACAAATAAACAAACTCACATTCCCATTTACAATATTAGTTAAGGTTCCCATCTAAAAATACTAGTTTTAATATGGATCGCCCATGCAATTAGCGATTACTGTATCTAAAATGCAGAAAGGTTGCAGGGTCATTCGATATACAAATCAATCCGTAGTAGATTCGTCCAATTAATGTTCCGCTAATAATTCTCCTACACGCCGCACAAATGTTGATCATCTACGCTCGAGAATTAATTAGTCTAAATTAAGCATCATAACAAACCACACTTCTTAAAATAATGTATCTAAATCCACGAAGTATGAATTTTGTATTATATAATGTGCACTCACCTTGCTGAATCGTCATTTAACAAATTCAAATTTAGTCCAAAGATTACTTCTGTATTTAAAACCCCAAGCGAACAAATGTTGAACAGCGAGAATCACTAACAGAACGATAAGTATTACGAACAAATAGCACGTAAAATCTTTAACACTTTGGAATGATACACGAAGTCCGCTCTCAGTTTCAACTCAAATGAACACAAAGTATTTTTGAAACATAATGACACATGTGTTCATATTATTTACATAAAACGCCACTGTGCACTTTAATAGGCAACATCATTTCGTGAACTACATTTTTATCGAATATTCAACGATATGTTATCCTTTATCGTTATTACAGTAGACGTTTTATCGATTACTCATCGATTTGGCATAATTTATAATAATAAAATTTTTATTCCACCGTCTTTATAATTAGCAATAGTAAAACGCTTTGTGGGTAATCACACTATTCACAATAGTTCTCCACTTACATTTTGTTTTGTTTCATTTCTTATATTTAATATACCTTAGTAAAATTAAAATACGTTATTTTCTAATATAATAAAATAAAATAATGACATTTCTAGAAGATTCCAGAGAGTTTTCCCCCTCATAATTCACGTTTTTCGTTATTATTTCAAGTGATTTCACTAGTGCACGATAATCAAACTATATTCCGGAAAATGTACGGAATTTACTGAATAAGGCAAGTTTGTGAATTAAAATAAAAAAGATTCCATTAAAAAAAAATACCACATTCGTTCTACACGTTAAATTAGTATGGAATTACTAGGTATTTCTTAAGCGTTTTTTTAAGATAAAATGTATTAGTTTTATATTTCCATACAACACTTTCACACCCCAGGGGATTGAATTTATAATATTTCATTGACGAATGTATAAATAATGCAGTTTAATAATTCCTAAACCCGAAACCTAACAGTATAAGGATAATTTGAGTAGACAATTATACCAAAACATTTGTAACAAAATTACATACAAGCCCCATACAAAATTAATACAAATATAAAATGGTATGAAACATATTTCCCATTCATTATTCCTTCTTAAAATGTTTTTAGATAATACTTTTTGAATCGTAACCATTTACGTCCAAAAAACACGCGAATTTATAAAAAAAATAAACAATATTACTACTACTTGAAATTATAATGTCAAGATTTCTTACTTGTTTATCTGATCGATATATTCTTTGAGGGAAGCATGAGAATCTTTGGGCGCACTTTTACTTGTGGGACTTGCAAAAGATATTAAATCACTGCTCTCCTCTCGAGTTGGACTGGCGCCTGGTGATCTAAGAAATAAAAACATTCCATTTAGATATTTGTTATACTTTATAAGTTCTAGCATTTGCCAGAATTTCAATATTAAACGACGACGTGAACTATAGTCCGCATCATATTTTTGGCCGCTCTGAATATAGCTTTAAGTTTGGCCTCGCGCATAGTACAGTCAATATGTTAATACAAAACCAAATCAAAATTATTTAAGTTATCTCGATACGTGCAATATAACACGTTTTTAATTAGTTATAAATCAAGTAGATATTTACCTATTATATTAAGTACGTATTATATATGTGGCAGTATAAACGCATTGCTATTTTCTGAAAAAAAAGTATGTGAATTGAAGATATGACTCTGATTTTGTAGTCTTGTAAACATCTTTGGTAGCTAATTTATCAAAACCTATTTATTTGAGTTTATTAATTACATACATACGAGATATACATACATCTGTATTTTTTTTTAATTATAGCACGGCATAATGACTGTACTATGCCTGATGGTAAGCACAGTACAATCCAAGACAATGGCGACTACCGAGTGACACACTATCCATCGCCGGTTGCCGCTGTCATGCCGACCTGCGAAAAGCTGGATATGCACAGGCTGATCCCGAAACGCGACCCGCAGAAGCTAATCACTATGACGGGCTTTTTCGCCATATACATGGTGGTTGCGACCCAGTCAGGCTGTAAAACCCTACCACCCCGCTTTCGCCATGGCCTCGTTCATTACTCAGCAGGCTGCACCAGGTGCAGGTGAGGTTGACTTGGGAGTCTCAAGTCTTATGATGTTATTCGACACCCCTTACACCCCTAAAAAAAATATTACTAGGTAATAAAATAAAAGTAAAAACAAGAAATTAATAATTGTAACTGAATAATAAAGTAATAGACAAAACTAGAATAATAACTATTTTCCACATAACGTATTTGTCAGTTATTTAATTATCGTCAGATATTCAAGATTATCTTATTTATATTATCTTCAGATTCAATTATCCACCTTATACTATATTTGTTTCTACCTGTAGGGTTATATCTTGTAGCATATACGTATACTATCTAAGTATTATGTGTCGCTACAATAGTATTCGTAGTAAACCTTTCATAATAATGGGGCAACACCGTCAATAGAAACATTATTTTTCAAAGTCGATGGGTATTCTAATAATATCAACAAGTAAGACACTGACGCACGCATCGGCGTATATGCCATAGCTTAGGGATGACGTATGACCGCGGGTGAACCTGCACCGCCTACATTTGTGTTCTGCGCATTTAATTCGGAGTGGTCAAATAGTTTGATGCGGACTATAACATAGTAAACACGTACCGTGTTATTAAAAAAAAGTTAAATACGTATTAAATACTCGGTTTAAAAAATTTCCTAGTAAATGCATCGCGCTCGCCCGAGGCAAGTTCGCGTTATCCTTTTTTCGCAAGTCTAGCCTTTTTTTTTTAACGTGGAGAGAAAATCCATCATGGACTGTCAGGCCCCCAGGGGAGAGCCTGAGCTGAACCGACCACCAGCCTTTGTGATAGTCACGCAGGGGTGGTGCCATTCGGCGACTTCAACCGGCTAAAACTCCACGAAAACCAACGCCGCACTATGGGTGGTGTCACGGGGTGCGCGAACAGGCACCGCAACACCCTCCGGCGGCAGGTGTTTCCCACGCCGCACACGACTGAGACAGCCCGGTTGTGAGACTGCCTCCCAACCCGCCAAACCCGTGCAATGGGAGTCAAGGGCCCCCGCCCCTTCCCCCCTGGGTTCGGTTGGCAGCGGCAAGGCTAAGCCGCTCCGCCGCCACCCCACCGTTGATTTTTTACCGAGGTTTACTCCTCATCCACCTCAGCCACCCTGAGATCCCCTCCGGCCTACGCTATCCTACGCAATCCCCTCATCCCTCGATCCTGACCCTACCCTACCTTACTCAAGCCCTACGCCCGCCAATCCCCTGGACTTGCCTACCTACTACTAGGCAAGCCAGAGGTTACCTATCCAGCACCCCCCCCCATTCCCCCCGCCCTACCTGCACCCTAACCCTACCAACCCTACCTACCTACACAAACCCTACGCCCGCCTAACCTCTGATCTTGCCTACTTACATGGAAAGTAGGCAAGCCAGAGGTTTCCTAATCCTGATCCCCCCTATACCTACGTAGCCTACGTGGGAAGATCCCTCAAGGCAGCCTCTCTCGCGCCCGATACCACGACGCCGTCTCACTCCGTTCGGCTGCCCATGCCGGGCATAATTCCAGGGTATATTGAGCCGTGTCCTGGTTGTCACCAAGTGGTGACATTCCGGCATCGGTTCCTTTCTCACTACATTGTGCAAGAATCGGCCGAAACACCCATGGCCAGAAAGTATTTGCACAAGCCTATATGTAAGCGCGCCATGGCGCCTATCTATCCATTGCAGGAAAACTGGACGAATCGCCTCTATGGTCCTAACTCCTGCACTACACAAATATATCTTACAGATCAAATTAATATTGCTTAATATGGAAATTACGGGATTGTAACCCATGATTGCCAAGTATGTAGTATAAACCTTAAGTTAAGAGTTTTTACATGGCATGTAGAAGTATTAATATTTCCAACAGACACATGCATTTAATTCAATTGCTTCATTGCTGTTTGTATGGACAACAAGTTAATGAATACTTCAAGTGAATACGTTGGTCGTAGTTTTTCTTTATAGAATATGTCAGCACTTCTGGAACTCTAAGGAACATTTTTAAAAAGTTTCATAAAAGTGAGTGGAACATTCGAAATGTTCCATTATACACACAAATAATTATATTGTGTACTTGCGGTTCCGCAAACGACCTCTCGGTTTGTTGATAAGCGTGGATCATCTGTTCACCATATTCTGTATGTATACTTTTTTTTTTTTAATAAATATTGCAGCGAAACTACACGATATCGCTATGATTTGCATTGTTATACGTTATCGAGTTCCTACAGATCAGTCGGTCCGATAGAGAAATGATCGATTTTATTTATACAAACTATGTTATATTTATCAACAAACAATGCATTAAATATCTCCGATAGATATAATATACAACCATTCCTTTAACTGTTATAATTCATTTACGCCATCGGGGTGCGAATAGGGTCAAGTATTACTTACTACATTAATATTAATAAACAAGTTAATAGTATTAAAAATTGCGTTGTTGATAATCTTTATCACGTTACATGACGCAATATATATGTTTCAAAGTTAGGCAATACGTACAAATAAAATTGAAACTAGTCTTCGAAACGGTTGAACTGATTTTGACGAACTTTTACAAACAGATAAAATAATTTTCAAAATATTATCATACTTGTTGAGCAATATCAAAAAAGTTCATAGAAGTTAAAATAAAAATATCAGGCCACGAAAAAATTACATAAATAATTATTCCCATAATCGTAACCATTTATAACACAAAATCGCAGGCACCAGCTTAATAGGTAGTAAAATGACAATGTTGTTTGTTTATCGCTATTTACAACGTTACAATATTTCATTATTATAAAACAGAAAAGAGTACAAGAATATGTATGAAAAATGCTCATTGATTAACACTCCTGCAGAAATAAAAAATAAACCAGTTTGTATATTCAGAGGCTTTCTTATAACTAGCGGTCTTCAGTGGTCAAAATGCGATCATAATTTATATTTTGAATTTGTTGTTTTTTTTTTGTTTTTTTTTTACAGCAATGTGTGTCTGAATAAAGCAAAAAAAAATCATTTCATTGAAGTATCTATAAATAATATAAGAATGTAAATTTAACGTGTTTGTACTTTTTCGATTTTCGAGAAAAAAATTGTTGCAGGTGTCTAGGAATAAATAATAGAATATATTTCAATAATTTTCAGAAAATGTCTGTCTGTTTGTATGAACACGCATCACTGCTAAAGTACTGGGTTCACAATAATCATAAATCAAAAATCGTACAGCATATCCTCGGGAGTAACTTAGTTTTTGTTTCATTAAAATCGGTCCACTCTATCAAAAGTTATTGTAATCTTAACGACGATGCCGCGTAAGTACGACACGCCCGCGTAACGACAGATCACGCCGCCGTGGTCTGGGGGTAAATTTCGCTCCCGCAAACCAGACTAGGCCCCCCTCGGCAGCAGCAAAGCCTAGGTCCGTTCCCTCGGCGTGGAGCCCTTGAGTGCGCTGCTCGCGCGATACAGTGACACAAAATCTTACATCACTGCGACAACATTACACATATCACCTCCACACACGTGCACGCATACACGCTTACACATGCAAGTGGAAGGGTTTTATTTTTTTCCTTATCAAACTGAAATAGTTTAACATATTATCCGATACGAAATATATATAAGGGTTGTTGAGGTATGTATGCTTGGTACACATATATGTTTCAACAACTCATATATGTATGAATAGTTAGCTTGGCTTAGGTTAGCTCAGATAGGTCGCGAATTGCATGTATCAGGCAACAGCCAAAGCCGAGGTGTGCCGCGCACCCTTGAGCTACTTGTCAAAATAAAATCGGCTGAGTGCCTTAACCGCTCGCCTTAGTAGTCCGGTGAAGCTGTTAAGACCTTGCTTGGTCAATAGCGTAGTCAGTTCGAAAAAAAAAACCGCGTAAGTACGAGAGAAAAGTAGATAAGTAAATGGACTTAATACATTCAGACGACTTTATTAATCACTGTTTTTCACATAAGCTTCCACGCAGACGATGTCGCGGGCACAGCTAGTATATAATATACTCAATGGTATGGAAGATAAACTGTTTAGTCAAATTTTTTAATTGATAACACTAATTCTCGTCAACAAAACGAAAAAAAAAGGGTGGAAACAAAGAGGAGATAAAGGTAGTGAACTATTTTATCTAAGCTTGTTTATGTATAGATATACCTGGGAGTCTCTGTGATCGATGGTCGTCCTCGTGGAGGTTTCCGTGGTGGAGGTGGCAATGCAGGCGGAGGACCCTCTTCCTCACGTCGTCGAACACTAACGCCAGCAATGTCTCGCACATTATCTGCGCAATATGATATCGAACGATAACATTATTCACCGATGATTGGTAACTTTGTCATGTTTTTATATTTTTTATCTATAGATAAGAAAGTATTGGGATATGAATTTTTATTGGGATTTAAGAGAATATCTTTTATAAGTGTAAGATCCTATGCCGCACCTCTTTATCTAAATTCTAAAGCTTTACCGGACAAGCTTTTGATGTCATCTGACGATCGGAAAACAGGGTGCAAACGTAAAAAGATACGATTAAAAATGCAACAAATAATAATAATATGTATTAAGTGTTAAGAAAACAATATTCAAACATATTTCAAGGGACCGAGCATTTTTTGTCGTGGCAAAGAATTTATTATAGGGATGGAAGAGAACAAATAAATGGTTTTATGGTAAACCAACCAAATTGAAGTAATCTCTACGTTATAGAATGTGTTTCGTTATTAAGAGCGTACACTATATTTAAGTTACAAATACATTAGATTTAAAAGTTTAAAATACTTATTCCAATATTTTTAGTTCAGATGGAGGCCAAAATACAGAACACCAGTATAATTCAATGCGATAAATCGAAATATGTTCTTTAACTCTACAGTAAAAGATATAACTCGGTATATTCACTACGTCTTTAGTGAAACCCCTTGTTCCAGCTCCAAGCCTATATTTCAATAGTGGCTTACTCCATTCTGCATTTTGATAGCTGTTTTAAGTATGGGTATTATACATATTATTATATATAAGATGTATACATAGGACAGGCAACTAATAACCTGTGTTAAGGAGGTACTACTAACATAAGTGAAACGTCTAATCTAAAGTTAACTAGTATTTGATATTCCAAGAATATTTTACAATCTCTTAGAAATTAATGATCATGTCAAGATATATCAAATTGAAAAAAAAAGTTAATTCATTCGAAAAATCAAATAAATAGGGGGTCATTAGTTACCTTAAATACACGTAAATGATAATAATTGATACTAAAAGAGCTCATAAGTTAAGGTGCAACAAAAAGATGCATTACAAATAATGATAAAAATATCGCAGTCCTTCATAAATATTAAATGCTAGTAAATTTTTATAATTTTAGAAGTTAAAACCATGATTAGTACCCTAATCAATACTTCAGTTGAATGCATCAGGTTGTTGACCTTACACTTCCTTTCATTGGCGCCCTACATCAAGCCAAATGAAATGATGCACTTTAATTTTGTTGTTTTCACAGGTCCAATTGTCACAATAAATGCTTGAATCATAACAATGGGGAATTGCATGAGAGTTTGTAAATTAAACCAATTGAATATTACCTTGAACTTGGTTATAAGCACATATATATATTAGTGCTAAATTTAGAATAAGCATGGATTAATGACAACCTAAAGTACTTTTGTAGACATTAAAAATTGTTGATATTAAGAACATCCTATAAATGACATGTAAAGTTGACTTTTTATAAACGTTTCTTCAATAAAGAATCATTGACAAGCAATCGTAACTAATAATATAATGATCCATAATATTACCCTTGCAGTTTGCTTATAACTCAAATGGAGCATTAAATAAATCTCATAAAATTATAATAACTGAACATCTGAAGAAATTCTAAGGTACTTAAAATTAAAGAGTCAATGCTACCAAGTTTAAAATTCTCTAGATTGGATATAAAATTAATTATTCAATGACAAAAAATTATTAGTTACAGATTGTATAGTACAGTTGTTGTTACAGGTTAATATTAGAAGGAAAACTTGAAATATGTAGAATATTCTTTTGTTAGTCTATTTAAAACTTAGAGTAATCTATAAATTAGAGCAGGCATAGGTAGCCTTTACAAAGTTACAGACCAGACTCTAATATGCTTCCTTTAATAATGAAAACCCAGGCTGTACTTAGTCCCTAGTTGTAGAAAAATAAATATTACACATTAAACATAGTATATACACATCAATTCAAATAAATTTGTTAAGGAGTAATCTGACCTTGAACTTAAGAAACAAGACCATTGACCATGTTGAGGTAAATTGACATTGAAATTATTGTCACTAATTATTATTGGTCATTACTATATTACTTTCATCATAAAAAAACTGTTCCTAATTATAATATCCTTCAAAATGTGAAAAACACTCCTTTTATTATGGTATTAAATATTGTTTCATAGACTGGCTCAAAACCGGAGACAGACCAAATCCAACCCCTGAGTCATGTGTAACCCTTGTATGCTTAAAGCTTAAAAATTTAATAATTGGTATTGTAGTGATAAATTTAGTAAATAAATAATTTGTATGCTTACAACTAAAAATTATGTTTTATATATAAATTATGAATATGATAAGATTTCAATAGCATTATTATAAAGTAATATGCATTTCCAAGTATTTTCTTTGGTTTGCAAATAATAATTATTCTAGAGTTCTATATTGTGAACGATTTTAAGGTAAGATCTAGACACATTTCATTCAACAAATACAAATATTTAATAAAAAAATCTCCTATACCAAAGTAGTAGTAGAAGATATGCACATGTATTAACAGAATGTATTCGGTTCCAAGATGGTAGACAGTTACTGATTCGACTCTCAATTTGGATTTACAAGATTTTGGAATGTTTCATGGGTTACACTATCCAAACCTAACAGTATTGAAGTACTGAGTTTACTTAAGTTTTTGAGTCATCATTAATGACGCTATATTAGTTTTAATAATGTGTTTTATTTAAGTTATTCACCCTGTAAATTAAGTTAAAGTTACTAAGGGGCTGATATAGCCATAAAAGTCCCTAAATAAAAAAATTATGGTGATTTTTTAATGGTTCTCAGTTTTGTTTCTGCAACTAGACCTTTATTTATGTATATGTTGTATGATATGTTACTTTTATGTTGTATTTGTTATATAGTTTATCATAATAACTAATATCTGAGAAGTTCATATAAAACTATATTCATAATACCAATGTATACTATGCTGTCTGTTGGTGTCACTTTCTAAATAAAAAAATTTCAACATTCTATCACATACATAATTCTGCATTAAAAAAAGTATTACTTTGCAAAACATATCAATACTTTTAAGAAGGACTCACGTCAGAGAGTTAACCTACATTATGTAGTTATCATAAAAGTGTATAGAGATGACATGGTATTGTTAGTTAAATTGATTATTTTTATATGCATAATTAAATTCATAATTTGTGAACATTTGAAAAATTTAAAGACCATAAAACATTCATCATATAATAATGATATGTTACAAACATATTTATTAAACATAGAAGTGGTAAAGAATATATATGTTTAAAACAAAAAAGGGTTTTAATTAAAATAATCAACCAGTATAATTTAACTTTATACCAAGATATATAGTTTAATCCCTTCTTAATAATTCTCAATTACTGTATTACTTCACATATCATAATCAACATTCAACTATATTTTATTTTTAAATATAACCTCTTTAGTTTATATAGAATTGATCAATATCTTTAGTGTATAATTAAAAGACAAACACAAAACATAGTTGCAGATATAAAAATGAATCACAATTAATATACAGTCATGACAAGTTATACTCTTATTCAATATCAAATCCAATAAACTATTATAAGGAGTATATATATATATATATATATATATATATAGGTATCTATCCCCATATATGTAGGAGATAAGTTTGTTTTTGAAGAATTTTGTTTATGATAATGAGATTTTGATCGGTCAGACCTTGGATCATCACTTATCTGTCGACATATCATAATCAACATTCAACTATATTTTATTTTTAAATATAACCTCTTTAGTTTATATAGAATTGATCAATATCTTTAGTGTATAATTAAAAGACAAACACAAAACATAGTTGCAGATATAAAAATGAATCACAATTAATATACAGTCATGACAAGTTATACTCTTATTCAATATCAAATCCAATAAACTATTATAAGGAGTATATATATATATATATATATATATATATATATATAGGTATCTATCCCCATATATGTAGGAGATAAGTTTGTTTTTGAAGAATTTTGTTTATGATAATGAGATTTTGATCGGTCAGACCTTGGATCATCACTTATCTGTCGGAGTAAACAAAGTTACGTCAGTTACCTGTATTCGATAGAAGTTTCTGCCTACGAAACTGTTCTAATGCCAAACTTTCTAAACTCAGCGCCTGTGCCTTTTCCAAATCAGCTTGAAACTGGAGATCGTATTCTGACATTATCGGAACTCCTTTAACATATATCTACAACATTCACAAAACAAGCGTGGGAATTAAAACAACATGCAATTTATTATTAAACTACACAAAACTTTGTACATTTATCTCCCAGGATACAGACTCTTAATCACAAGCTTACCAAAGGAATATTCCCGAGATAAAGCTTAATTTGTTTATTTTTTTCTACATAATATAGTTCTAGTTGTGTCTCGGCACAATTTTATTTTATTTTACTTGGCCAACGCAAACTATCGTATTCATCATTTCAGTACAAATTTGCTAAAATAAAAAGTCATCTATGTCTGTCACTGTCACTGATAATTTGACAATTGAAATACAGATATATTCAAGAAAGACAGAGATAGAATTAAAATACTTCAATTTTGGATTTATATTGTCTTTTGTAGCTTAATATTAGTTACGTTCTGATGGTAATACTACTATAAATTACTTATCAATCAAAAATATTTATATCGATAAGGGATATGTAATATAGATTAGAATAAAAATTATAGAATAAATATGCCACATCTTTGATATTGTATAAATAGTATTAAATTATAATAACAATTTTTTAAACAGGTAATTCCTAAGCTAATGTGGGAATAAGAGTGTATTGTAAATATGGGTTGTACTATCAAATGAATGCTATTCTTGGAAAGTTATAAAAAAGCAGTGTTTATACATATACATTTTCAATACAACAACCATAAATTAAAACTATTTATCAACATTTACTTAAAATATAACCTGCAAACTTATTTTATTCATTTTGTCATTTTTATCTACTTATTTTAATAATTCATATCATAAATAACATATTAAGGTTTAGAAAGTCTTCAATGACCATCAAAAATTGGTGTAAATAATATAGATTCATAAATGTTATGAAAGTAAATTGCCCTCTAAGTAATAATAATAATTACAGTACTTTGATGCGGTGATAATCAAAGAAAATAAGTATTTTATAAATAAGTACCAATAATTTTATTTATAGCTTCTATCAAAAATATCAGTTACTTTATTGATACAATTATACTATATCTGTTTCAGCAGGGTGTACAGGTATTTAATTGTGTTTAAAGTACTGATTGTGCAACAGACATTCAAAGTAATACCAAGTAAAAAATTAAATCGAATCCCTTTAGCAGATTATTAATAGTGGATTCTTCGATCAACAATAACTAGATAAAGGGTCACGTACAAAATTGAAGCTAAAATCTGTTCGCGAAAATATATACTTATGTGTAGATATTTGTTTACTAAGTAAGAGAGAAAAAAGTTTTAAAACAGTTTAAGTTCAACTTAATTACATCCATAACACCTAGTAATAAAGTCACAAATGTTCAAAATATTATGTAATATTTACGATAAAAGGAGCAAAGTAATAAATTACTCCCCTCACAAATGAAAAGACAACATAAACAACATTTAGTGTGAATTCAACCTTAACACGTAATGAATAAAGTACGTTTTCCCGTTATTGTGCGTGTTTGTGCGTGACGAGGCCAAACATTTGCAACACAGGTTTAAAATCGGTAATTTTGTTCAAACTTTGATATTATTTGCTAGTTTAAAGCTTAAAATATAACTTATTCAACATGTATTTAGCGAAAGTAAGATACTCCGGCCGTTAAATTGCTTTTGCGGGTATTATTTTTGCATCTTTTTAATACACTGCGGCATGTGAACGAGCTTACATTGGCTGTGTTTCAAACAAACTAAACAAATCAAAATCAAAATACTCTTTATTCAATTTAGGCCCTGAGAGGGCACTTATGAACGTCAAAGCTACCACACAAAGGGCACACATTTCAAGTGAGCTCTTATTTACCGAGACGTATTTTTCGCGCCTACCCTTTATCTAGTTATTATTGATCGAAGAGTGGATTAGACTAATATTTGCCTATAATTTATATACAGATACAACACTAGTGTTCTACAGACTATACTAGGATTTTATGTAGACTATACAGTGCTATGTACCAAAAACAACTATGTAGATATGTTTTCATTTTTGCTTTAATAATCCACAGACTTCATGGTTTATAGAAGTGTAAAATCGACAAAGATTGATAATTATAATAAAGTAAAGAGAACCATCTCTGGGTATGAAAAAGTGACCGTCAAAATACGTTACATTAAAGTGGCTCTATAGTAACAACAAGGTTAATTATTGTTCAATTATTTCAACAAATTTTATAATAAGTAAATACTCAAAAATCACTAAACGTATTATTGAAAGTTTACAAAAATCTATTACACTCCGCGTTTGCTTACAGCAGTTATGTTAGGTTATATATAAGTGATTATTTTGGACTACCAATAACCTTTGCCTACGCTAGCGCCATTTTGGAGGATCTTGGAACTATTATTTGGTGCTTAGAGCTGGACACTTTTACAAGGTGTCCTCCATATGAGATAGTTCTGCCTAGTGGTAGAGGTAACATTCCATAATCATGCGAGCTATAAAGCTACAAACATCACAGAGTACATTATATGGAGCTATATCTTTTAAAATCGTATTTTTGGCAACCAATCGTCCAAATTATTTTTAAAATTTTCCATGGAGTTTTTGTGGCATTTTAGAATTCGTGTTCCGTGGTACTGTTTTCCCATTCCCTTACCTTGCACAATAATCGAACTATATTACGTAAAATATCACCAATATTACAAAATATAGCACCAAATAACACCAGATTATGATTAGAATACAAAATCCACCACACCACACCACATGACAGACTAAGACCCCGCCAAAAACTTCAATCTATGATGGTGTAAGTCACTATTCCGTTGAAGATAGGCTGAACAATCTTAATTGTAAATCACCAAGAGTTAAGTAGGATTTTATTGCCCAGTCTCCACGATTAATGAAAATAATTTTCCACAATTTCATCGATCTTTACTACTGCACAATACATGATATTATATAAAGGAAGATAAAAAATTAAAAAAATGTACATTGTTCCTCAAACTGAAATACTTAAATAGTTTACTGTTATCCCGAGTTCATTGGTACTGCATTGTCAAAATGCTTTATGTAATTGTGACTTTAGTTACTTGAAGTCATTGCTTTAATACTCACGTAGACTTCACAATCATATTTTATCAGTGGACCTACTAATGTTCACCCTTGTTTCGTTTGAAATGGTCTTTCTAGAACACCTGGAGAGTAAATCAGCTGCGTAGTTTTTTTGTATTATTTAATTTCCTTTTGATTTTTCGAGCTGTAGCCGTCTCGACTCCCTTACCGATCGGATAATTAGGTACTGATGTTCTTAATTTTTTGCTTTGTTTTCCCGCTCTATTGACAAAGGAATTTTTCATGATCGACGATATTTTTATTTTTATCGGTGATGTGTTTCTCGAAGTTTTCTTAACGCGTGCTAAAAGGACATCTTGCTTCTCGGATGCAATCGTTTGTGCTTGATTAGGATTGTTTAGTGGAGTCACCAAACTTCTATCTCGCTTAACCATTCTTATTCTGCAGACGGGTTTCATTTTCTTCGGTTTATCTTGTATTTTAACATGCAATGGTGTCCCATCTGCTGTTATCTATGAAAGCGAGATATTGATTAATTATTATCTAGTTTATCATTCTGATCAATATGATAATGAATAGTAGAAAAGCATTCCAAAGTTTTATAAGGTTTATAATAAAAAAAAAAAGTAAATTGTAGTAAAGATGGATGGTAGGACACTACAATTTTATCCGTCTAGGTCGTGACCACTACATATATGGCGGTAAAACCATCGTAGTGGGTCTTTTTAGTTTGCCACGATTTCGGATCAAGCCGTATACATTCAGCAACCGAGAGGCTTGTACTTTGTACGCTGGCAAGAGTGCGACGACAAGTGACTATCGATATGGTGGTGGTCGATATTGTTCTTGAATTGTTATGTGCTTATGATCGGGCATAGTGATGACATTTTGCCTTGCTATTATTAAAAAAAAAACAGGTTTTTTTTTTCAATACATTATTTTAATACTTTATAGATTTTGCCGTTCGATCACAATCTGTTACAACACGCTAAAATTAGAGAAACTGTCTCTCAAGTGCAGCTGCCTGAACACGGTCATAGATGGCGACACACTCCCAACTTGAGGCTTACTGGGTGGACTTAGAAAAAGCCCTACCATCATGCTTGGTTTCATCACTATATTTTCCTTCACTGAAAATTCCGGTTCATCCGTAACGTTTCGAAACTACGTCGATAAACACGGTGTCCGAACGCGTTAATCACTGAGCCATAGTCATTACAATATTTGATTAAAAAACCTGGAGCGAAACACCGATTTCCACATAGTAAGGTGCATACACCACGTTTAATTCACCAAGTTTACGAAACTAAGCCTACTAAGTTAATTATCTTGTAGTTGGTAGAGCCACGCTGAAGCTATTAGGTACTGGTTGCAACATGAATGAGTCGGCTCGCCCGGGGTACTACCACCCGACCCACAGAAACACCGACGTGAAGAAATAGCACTTGCATTGTTGTGTTGCGTTCGGTCAGTGAAGATCGCCGGAAGCACACCTCCCCTCCCTCTCCTCCCTCTACCCTCACCCACGGGCTGGCAACGCACTTGCGACTCTCCTGAAGTTGCAAGTGTCTATGGACGGTGGTGTTCACTAAACATCAGATGACCCTATATGTTCGTTTGCCTCCTATGATATAAAAAAGAAGTAAACACGAAAAAGACAAGAACAATGAGACCTGTTTGTAAAACCTATCATCTGCATCTTGTCTATTACAAAAATCTAAAATTTTATTGCAAACCGTCCTCAAGTTCTTGATTCGTTGCTTCTTCGTTTTACCAACCGCGCATCTGTCAACTTCGTCTAATCTCAATGTTCTGTAAACAATATATCGTCATCAATTAAAATATCTATAGCGGTAATGGAACGGTGCTAGCTTGATCTGACATCACATCGATCATTGTACATTCAAATGTCTAAAATAAACGTGTGGTTTCGGTAAAAGAAGACATCGTAAAGAACCAAGATGGTAGGGTTTTTGTAATGCCTGCCTAGCTAGCTACTACCTCCTAGTTTAAATCTTTCGCTAAATATATATCTATGTATATGTTCCGACAGCTACGCTTGAAAACCAGTACTCTTTAGGCTTAGCATGAACTACATCATAACTGAATAAAAAAAGAAGTCAAAAATGTCTGCTGTAATAAAAAAAATGTGCATTTCTGCGATGCTTGTAACAGAGCGAATTGCAAGCGAATAAAGGTTCCATTGATATGTACTAAGTCCTGTAGTAGATAAAAATAAAAATAAATTATCCGAAGATACACTAATGAGATGCCAAAACTTTTCAATAAATATTATAGATATTTATATAATCAATATCGAAATGAATATATAGATGGATAACATATTTTTTTACCGAAAAGCACTGATGGCTACATCTATGACCTATAGGGGATGTTTTGCAGTTTGTAAAAGCCTACGTCAGTGTCCTGTACGATCATTATTTCCCGACATATTGACTGTCAAGGTACAAAAGGACTTCTTTGCTATGATCGATGATAATTCTGCGCCAAATCATCGTATAGATCTGGTGAGCAGCTCAAATTAAAGAGGATTACATTTCCAAAAAAAACGTTATGGTTTGAATATCAAAAAATGTATTTGAGCCTGTAAACCGCTTTTAAGATGAGCAAAAATTTGGATTTTTTTTTTTTAATTATTTTCTATCGATTCCTATGAAACCATAGATCTGAATTTTTTAATGGCCTATTCCAAAAGCTAGACCCTTTTAGCTACAATATGATTTTTTTCTGTACGGCCATTTGCTGCCGAATTGCTACCTGATTAGAATTACCCAAAAAGTTGGACTTTCTTTATAACTTTCTTTTGGGGTGTAAGGGGTGTCAAATAACATCATAAGACTTGAGACACCCAAGCCAACCTCACCTGCACGTGGTGCACCCTGCTGAATAACGAACGAGGCAATGGCGAAAGCGGGGTGGTAGGGTTTTACAGCCTGACTGGGTCGCAACCACCATGTATATGGCGAAAAAGCCCGTCATAGTGATTCGTTTCCGCGGGTCGCGTTTCGGGATCAGCCTGTGCATATCCAGCTATTCGCAGGCCGGCATGGCAGCGGCGACCACCGATGGATAGTGTGTCACTCGGTGGTCGCCGTTATTTTTGGACTGTACTGTGCTTACCATCAGGCAAAGTGCAGTCACTTTGCCGTGCTACTATAAAAAAAAATAACCCTTAAGTGTATAAAACAGCTCTTACAGACTTACTTTGGTGCATCAAGTTTTGAGGCAAGTTCAGACGATTGTGTACATAAAAATTCCTAGAGACTTTACTGTAATATATTTTCTATTTTAATTGCTTTTGAATACAATTTTGTAAGTACTCACTTGATAACTTTTCGTTTATTCATGATATCAGGCTCTTTTGCATTAATATGCATGGCTGTATCCCAAATATTCTTAAATAATTCTCTTCGTTCAGCGTAGCTTTCCTCCTTCGTCATTGCTGGATCCATGACGAAGTTATTTTAAGTGATTCCTATTTAACTATTTCATTGTGAAACATTTTAAACTAATATTATTTTTTGTTCGGATTTAATAGGAACTTCTGTGTTTTTTACATTTTGACATCTTATTATAGTGCATTTTTTTATTATTCTTATTTATCATCCAACCTTTTTTTACATTTTTGATGTCAGAAAGCGTGGCTTTTACGTATTAAATATTTTAATAAGATCTCTGTATGGGTTTTTGGCGGGATCTTGGTCTGTCACGTAATGGATTTTATTTTTTATTTATAATCATGTGTTCTTCTATATTGTGTAAAATTGGTGGTGTTTTATGTAATATAGTTTGTTTATTATGCATAAGTGAAGTGAATGGAAAATAATACCACCGACCATGAGTTCTGAGATGCCACAAAAACTCCATGGAAAGTTCTAACAAGATGGCCTTGTTAGTACATTGAAATTATATCAAGAAACTTGTAATATCAATCCATAATTGACAATGGCAGTAATAGTCTATTAGAAGACTGATTTCCAAAAACGGAACGGAAGAAGAACTTGTAATACTATTAATTACTCGACAATGGCAGTAATAATCTAAAAGATTGGTTGCCAAAAATAAAGTTAAAAAAAAGAGATCTCGGTATGAATTTTCTCTGTAACTTAAAAAAACTAACACAAATAAATAAAATACTTGGACAATTTGACTCTACCTACTGTTCGACTTTTTGAGCGTTTTCATGTATTTAAATAGATGAGATACATTTATATATTATACTAGCTGTGGCCGCGACTCCGTCTGCGTGGAACCTAATGTAAAAAAAACGTTAACTAACAAAACCATCTGAATGTATTAAGTCAATTTACATATCTACTTTTCTCTCGTACTTAAGTACTTTAGCAGTGATGCGTATTCTAACAAACAGACAGATAGACATTTCTAAAAATGATTGCAATGTATTTTATTACTTATTCCAAGACACGTTACATTCACATTATTATTATATGTATACCTTTAATCCTTAGGCATTTATGTATACCAGCAAGAATGTTTAACATTATGTCACGTATATCGCTAATGTGTTTGAACTTTGAATGCAACAAGTTTCTACCTATCGGCAAGCTGGTCGTGTCTGTAGCCCTTCAGTTGACGGACGGCATTCAACGGAATAGCTTTCCGTACGCCGAAAAACTCACGCGTGAATTTGAAAAACTTTTGTTTGTGTGCAGTAAAATTATACTCCTAATATGTTTTCGGAGATTATTCAGATGTAGCAATTATAGATTAGATAAAATTTGAAATGGGAAATGCCGGACAAATACGATCCGAACGAGTTATGGGTGGCGATAAGTCAATATGGGAACGGGAATATTTTTCAAGTGTACCCGAGGTTGTTGGCACAACTCCTGCTGCAAGAAGAGGCCGCCAGACAAGACGGCGACACAAGCGAAGCCGAGAGACTCATCCTCCCAAGCGACAAAGACTGGAAACTACAACAGTATTTTAGTTTAGTTGCTTTACAGAAGAATTTAGAATTGCAAGTATTATACACAAATTTATTTGGATTTTTTAAAGACCATGTAGCTAGCGAGTATGTCATCCTCTTTGGCAGACAACTTTTGTATATATTGTAAATAGAATGTCGTTCAAAAAAATGAACGATCGCGTCTCTATAAATACCTTATATGGTCATATTAATAAAGTCTTTTTCACGCACTCCGAGTATTATTATTACGCTGTTCGTGTCAGTCTAGAATCTGGTAGTAGTGAGCCCGAAGCTCCTACATTTGGTGACCCCGACGTGATGGCGGGCGTCCGAGCACCACAGCTTCATCATCACCAGCAAATCCGACGTGATGCCTAAGCCGTCACAGTTATAACTCCGACGTGATCATCATCATCACCGGCAACTCTGACGTGATAATGCCGGAGCACATACAGTAGTGTTACCGACATGATTCCCCCTCAATTTAGCTACAACTGTTAAGAGAAACATAAATACTATTTAGAATGTGTTATTTATGTACAGGACTTATTGTGGTGTCACAAAATTGTGTAAAACTTTTTCATATAAAAAACATAAATACTTTTTGGGTACTATTTATTTAAACTTATTTTTAATAGTCTCTACTGCGTTGGATAAAAACCTTTTATTCCGGAATTCCGAAACATATTGACGCTAGCTGGAAATCATTATTTTGCAAAATAATAATATAGTAATTTTGAAGGATGGTCAAATACGAAATGTATTCGTGAAAAGTGAAATTATTAAAAACGCAAATCATCAAAATAGATTAAAAAATTATTCATAATTATTATATTTATTATAGCGTAACAAAAAAAAACTTAAAAATAAAAATTCCTGTAAACAATAACTAAAGTGTGAGATAAACCAATAACACTTTTTATTACTCTATGTGAAGTATTGCGTGCAATCTTTATGATGTGTGTGTCAAGAATGGATTTTGAATTCAAATAAACTTTTTTTATTGACGTTATGATCTTAGAAAGGCAGAAGCTTATTCCGTACGTAATTACCTACCTAGTTATTATTTTCAGACCCAAATAATTATGGTCTTATACTATTTTTATAATATATATGTATAATAAACATACGTTAATTACTGCTTACTTGAAGAATATAAAAAAATTGAACGAATTACGGTTCAGTGGTTAGCGTACAGTCGATCACACAGGTTCAAATTCTTGCGAATCAGCCCAAGTTTTCTATGAAGGAAAACATCGAGACGAAATTAGCTATATAGCATTATAGTAGGGCTTTTTCTAAGCCCCTCTAACTAGCTACCATCCTGAAAATTGAAAATTTGTTGGCAAGCATCTAAAGTGTGTTCCTATAGCATCACTTGATACCCAGTGCCTCTCTGGATATAGCATACTTACCATCTTAGACATCATCATTTAATTTAAGGTGAGAGTCTGTTTAAATGCTAAAACCTACATGGAGATTTTTTAACCTAAATGTCTTACCTTTACGTGCGATTTTTCAAACATTTGTTTTTCATACAAACTTGTTTTGAGAAAACAACACAAACAACAACAAAAAGAATTAACCAAACGTGTGCAGGCGTTCATAAGTCATTGCTTACTTGGCAATTGATTTCAATAAATATATAGATATATTAAATTGACTTACTCAGTGGTTGTTTTTGGCAAAAATATATATGAGTTTATAATGTCAATTAAATTTATAGAGAAGATGATGAAAAGCCAGAAAAGACGATGGAGGAACCTCCTGAAGAGTGGGCTCCTTGGAATATCGTCGTGTCGATCAAGAACCCACATGCACCTCCGCCAGTGGCTATGAAAACTGCACCGGGTCCGGTATGGGATATTGGACAGGTAGGTTTTAGATATAATAGCTGAAGTTAATCATATTTGGCGTCTATTTTATAGAATTTCAATGAATGAGACAGGGAAATATTGGTGTCTAATCCACGACAATATTATAATGTGAAAGTCCCTGTATGTGCCTGTTTTTTTTCTTTTTCACGACTAAACTTCAGGACCGACGGCAATGAAATTTAGTATAAAGGTAGCCTGGGACCAGGAGATGAGCATAAATACCAACTTTTGTTCGGAATACACCGAAAAACGTGTAGACTAAGTCACGGGAGAAGCTGTTAAGGGTATAGCCGAGATATTAAGTGCAGAACCGAAATAAAATACTAACTAACGCTAACAACTAACAAACGCTAGGTTATCCACAAGCTTTATTGCTATAGAAGTACTGATTTGTATCTAGAACGGCGTGACTTACTATTAATCTGGCCTTTAATAATTACGTGACTAAACAATGTAAGATTGGATAAAATGTTACCAAAACTCATTTAAAGAAAGGCGGAATTAATTACAATCTCAAATATTTCAAAGGTTTGGAGACTTCAGTTTTGATTACACATTTAATAGATCTTAACGTCAGGACGTCAACATAATAATGTCTAAACTATAGCCATAGACGCAATCGTGAGAGTCGTAAAGATTCTCCCATAAACGTTAAAGTATAATAATATACCTGTTCTAAAATTAGGTGACATAAAACTGCTTTATATGACAGTTTGCGAAGTAATCGTCACGTATCCTCACGTGTGGAACTGTCGTTTATATGTAAACCAACTGACAACCGAATATAACTCTTAACCACACCAACCTATACTAATACTGAAACGATTTCACGATGTTTCGAATTCCTTTTATTATATACTTAACTAACTATATAACCAATAACAACAACAACTATATAATAACAACTATATAACCAATACTATATAACCAACCAACCAATAATTAACCAACATTCTGGTGACGAATTACCTCATCGTAGATTGGTCATCCTACTCCTAACTTCCTAACTAATATTATAAATATGGAAGGGAGTTTGTTTGTTTTCAGTCTATCACGTCTTAACTAAACCGAAAATGTAGAAACTTTGTATACACGTCATCAGGGGTACAAAAAAGGACAGAAGATATCTTTAATCCTGAACAAATGTACTCTTTCCTAGGGATAGCTCAAATCTATATTAACTCCAGTGAAGCCGCGGACAAAAGCTAGAAATCTAATACAGGTAAAAATGCTATTTTTATACCGTCTAATAATTGTTATTTATTATGGCACAGGTCCTGAAAGCTGCACGTCTCTTATACAAACCGCCTCTGAATGTCGACTTTATAGACGAACAAGAGATGCGTTGTGTCTACTCACTCATATACGATGTATTCCGTTGTAAGTAATTCATAAAACTTTTTTTTTATCTATCAATATGTACCTTTCTTCTAAGACAGGCACTGATGTCATTTACCGATAGTGAAGTCTACGTTAGTTATAATCTATTTATATGTATACTACATGATACCCGCGGCTTCGTCTGCGTCGTATTTTATCTTAACAATATGTCTTATGTAGAGAGAAAAGGAAAATACGCGCACCACACCGCTTGCCCCACTTCTCCACGATAAGAAAGCACGTATTGCTCAACGCACAATGCTTCTAAAACTCTTCGCTTTTTCTGTTAGTTTCATCCTAATCCTTTTACACGTGATAAGATATATAGAACTAGCTATTCATAAGCAACTTGCACTAAAGTCCATGCTCGCAACACGCACCGTCTGGAAATCGACTAATCAAGTGTCATCTTTTGAACTTTCTACGAGCTTTTGACACCTTTTAATCAAAATGACTTTTCCTCTATAAACCACTTTTAATGGCACAAAGCTTATATGTCGCCCTAAGGTATGTGCAAATTACTTATACGCCATGAAAATACGTGTAAGAGTTTTGAAGATCAGCATCTTCAGACAGACGAACTTTTTAAGAATAAAGTTCTTGTTTTCTGTTATATTCCTTACTTAACCTACAATTAATTTATGGAAAATATTTTCAATGTACAAACATGACGATACTATATTTCTAATAAAGATAGATAAATAATTAATAATTGATATGGATGAAGGTAAAATGGGTGTTGTGATTTAGTTAGTTAGTTATAGGCCTTTTTATCTCTAACAAATGATTCAAGTAGCATTCTGACAGCACTTTCATAGGCTGACAAGACCGATCCGGGAACGAATCGCTCGGCCGCAAAATCGGCAAGTATGTACATCTGTACCCCCAGTTGGACGGGGGTAGGAGGTCTGCTCGTGAGGCCTCATGCGTTTTTCTTCTAGTTGCCGAAACCAGGTCGTCTCGTGCTTTGATTGGCCTTCGTAATTTAGCGATACAATTTAGCACGGTCCATGGCTAGCTCGTCCCATAGGCTGCTTAGAATGTTGAATGCAGCCATGTCACGTTTAGTGCAATCTTTGAAACGAAGCATAGGACGGCCAACAGATCTCTTTAAAAGACAAAGGAGATAGAAAAATCATTGGAAGCTAAACTGTACAGTTTAGAGAAGCTAAAGTGTATGTTTAATAAAATTACAGTATATAATCGTCGCAAAGCAACCAATAAATACGGAATGCATGTCCGATGTAAGTTTAAAAGACTAATAAATCACCCAGGATAATACCTAATAAAACTTCATTTTATAGGAGTTTCTCACTAAAAGCGAAAGTCATTTAAACCTCGAGTGTCACGAACTGAAAAGTTGAGCGCACCTATAAACTACTCGACGCTATTCCGAAACACCGTGAACCCAATTTACAACTGTTTGAAGGCGTTATTTAACTTTTATCGAGGAATACCTGCGATAATGTCGCGATAAACACTCGCGTGTCGACTTCAGTAACTAGTTCCCGTAATATGAGCATGTTTCAGGTCATTTCGGTGTTAGTATACATGATCAAATTTATGTTTGTTAGAGAACTATAACTATACTAGCTGACCTGTGCCCACTTCGTTGGGTGGTGAACATTTATAAAAAAAATACTTTTTGTGACTTAAATATAGAAGTATGAAATATAGAAGTTATATATATGTATCGCTTTATTGTAGACATTATCAAGCTCTAGAACTTTTCTCTAGAAATCAAACATATATCTCTCATCGTTAAGACAGCGTTCGTAAGAAACCTTTTCGTCCGACCGTTTTTTCGTCCGACTTACTTTGCAAATCCGACTACCACAAATAAGTCTTTTTTATTTTTCGCGTTAATATATAGCCTATGACAATCACAAATAATATGGCTTTCTATTGGTAAAAGAAATCGTTTTAGTAGTTCCTAAGATTGCCCCCTATAACATCACACAAACTTTACCTCTTTATAATATTAGTATAGATAATCTATACTAATATTATAAAGAGGTAAAGTTTGTGAGTTTGTGACGTTGTAAAGGGTAATCTCAGGACGTACTAGTCCGATTTGGATTCTTTCAGTGTTATATAGCTCATTTATCGGGGAAGGTTACAGGCTATACGTCATCACGCTAAGGCCCCTAGGAGCGGAGCAGCAATGAAGAATGTTC
Organism: Antheraea pernyi; assembly: GCA_015888305.1. Lineage (NCBI taxonomy): Eukaryota > Metazoa > Arthropoda > Insecta > Lepidoptera > Saturniidae > Antheraea > Antheraea pernyi. Next base: position 472,464 of record MU158748.1, on the reverse strand, counting down.
CAAAATCGGGGTATTTTTTCCTTTTCAGAGCTTCCGCTGCGTCTTAGCGCAAAATAACAATTCCACGCGTACCAAGTCGTGGGCAGAAGCTATTAACTAATTATATTATCTATACTAATATCATAAAGAGGTAAAGTTTGTGAGGTTGTAGGGGGTAATATCTGGGGAGTCGGAGAAAAAATGGTCGAACGAAAACGTTTCTTACGAACGATGAGAGATATATGATTAAGTTCTAGAAAAAAGTTGTAGCTTGATAGTGCTTATTACCACCGCCCAACAAAGTGGGCACGGGTCAGCTAGTTATAGATAAAAAATAATAACTTCCATCGTTCACGTATGTAGAAAAATAGTATACTAAACGATATGGACTTTTTGGAAGCTCTTTTTACAAGTTTATACTACATAGTATGAGGTCGATTATATCTTACTTCCACCTGGAATTTATTAGCTGCTGCCACCTCTGTGTAATCGATTGTGGTCATTAATTCTATAGACGTGGCAGCAGCCGATCGATTGACGGAAATAGTAAAGTAACATCAAATCGATTATTAATGATGGAGTTGTTCAAAGTGACTCTTTCGTCAATCGAATCAGCAAATATCACTTTGCTAATCAATATTTGACGAATTTTCAACTTACCGGTGATATTAAATAGGCGATAGCAAGTTATGAGTGTTTTGATATCACTTAAGTTTTTAGTATAAACTATTCTATCTTGAAATGAAAATGTCACTAGTATTTTTTAAGCCATACCTAATTGTTTTAATCAGCTATAAAACGTTCCTCTTCATTTATAAAGAAGAGACTCTATGTGGATATAAGTACTTAAACGAAAAAAAAAATTGTATGCCAAAATAGTCCGTTATAATGTTTTATCAAAGAGTTTAGTTACTGCGTTCATATTATTTATACCTGTAAACGAGCAATTCTTGTATATTTTTATATTGTTATATATTCAGGGTCTCGGAAACGGCGGTAGCGATTTCCGTGAAACTTAGTATGGAGGTGGTTTCGAGGACGATAAACTTATCTAGCTAGATTTCGTTCATAGAAAACTTTTTTTAAATGAGTTTTCAGGCAATGAAAAATATAACTAGAATATAAAGGTAAAGATCGCCGCCGCTGTCAAAACAAAAATAGCTCAAATGAGAATCGTCTGCTTCGAAAATCCGTTTAACTCCAGTTCGAATCAGAATGAGACCAACAAGGAAATTTCTTTTTTAATTAATTTTTTTTTAACAGTTTATTTTAATTTTAAAATGTTTTTTAAAGAACCGAACTAGGCTCGGTCGTCCAGATTCTAATGATTAAATACAATAGACACATTATTCGGTAAATATACAAAGACAATAACGCTAAAAATTTAAAGTTCTGCTAATGCATACCCAGATATAAGTTTGTCTAGAAAATATGTCGATATTGTAATATAGTTTTATGTTCTTGCTGCCTTTTTATTATTCGGCAATACAAATCTATATCTACGTAAAAAAGTCGAATGTCTGTGACACGCGATATAGTGTTGGGTTTGTTTGAACCGAAGGATTTTTTTTACAGATAAATCTGTTTTGGACCAGGCCATCGATGATGTCGCTTTCCTTACAGACTATAAACAGGTATGTTGTAATTTTTTATGTTTTATTTACCTACATCGGTTACTTGCTCGCTTTTAATAAATTAAGTAAATTCGTAAATTGTTGACAATTCACTTATTAATAACATATTTTAATAATATTCTAATCCGTATACAACATATACTTATTACCTATGAATCATACTCATCTGATAGAGGTTTTAATTCAATTTCTCTTCTTCCATAATTCGTTCGATTCAATTAATTCAATTTGCTACGTAACAACAATTATATAGTTGGTCGTATGGCTTATCAATTACGTTATACTGGATAATCACCATACACCCAGATTCATCATCATCATCATCACCATCAGACGATGCGGGGCCATAGGTGTCTTTCTGAATATAATCACACAAGCCCACGACGTGTTGGTAATGTGAAACTCAGATGAAACCGTAGTTCTATATTCTCCCTCATACGATGGTAGTACAAGACTATTTCTTAGATTCAAGTTTCTTCGTGATGCTCTCCTTCACCGCCAGCGGATAATATTACCGATTTAAATTAGTAAACATACGCGGATTCCGAAAAATTCCTTGATACACCTGGATTCGGACCTGTGGACATTCCGTAGACATTACACCGGTCAAACGACCTATCCATCACGATCTACACAGACTTGACACTCGTGATAGTGACACATTTAGGAGTGCTATGTACTGAGATATATCTAGTGACTAAGCAGAGTGGTAGGTTTCTATGTCCGACTACATCGCGATAACGGTGCACAGGGTGACAACTCGGCGATGGATTCGCAAATCTATCATTTATCGCTGTTATTCTTCTATTGTACTGTGCTTATCTTTAGCTATAATATACAGTATATTAAAATAATTTGATCAATTAGGAAAAAAATGTAATCTTTGTATTAAATGTTTTGTAAAACAGACTTCAAAAAAATCTACTCTAGACGATGCAAAAGAAAATCTTTTATTATAGTTAGGTATGTTCCTAGATCGTCTGAAACCCTCATCTCTCATTTCCTTATCGATTTTGAGTAGTTCCCTGGTGTATCTTCGAAATATAAGGTCCAATGATTATGAAATTAAAATGGAACCTTCTTGAAAATATCCCTTTTACGATTAAAAAGATATTTCTAAATCGGTTTATAAATGACAACTGTAGCAGATATAAAAAAAATGTGTTGAGAAGTTCTCCTTTTTCAAGTCGATTAATAAACATAAACTGAAAAACAACTCTCAGTTACGAATCTATTTTGTAGCCCTTATTACAATCGTTTTTATTATTGTTCCGTTCGTGAACTTGTTCGAAGGTTGATCAATTCTTTCGACATTCAAGGTCCCCGCATATTAAAATACCTTAATCGCATAATAACTGCCAGTTAAGGTAGGTTCGACAAGATGTAAAAAGTACGGTCCCATCTAACTTACATTACGACGTTCTCGTGACCGAAACGATTTCTTTTACGAATGTTGAGAACGGTATAAAAGTGATACGAACTTTACTAGATCGTCTATAGATTATTTAAAAAAATCGTTCCTGATGAATTTGTGGAATATAATCCGTTTCACATAATACGTTCCTCTTATGATTTTTATCACTCGTAATTACGCTCCCCTTATGGTGGATCCCATTATACTCCACAAATTCGTTTATATTTATTTCCTTTGGCTTCGCACGCGTTTTCTATGTAGTAATAATTTTCTACTCTTTATTTTATACTAGCCTCTGCCCGTGACTTCGTACGCGTGGAATAGTTATTTTGGGCTAAAACACAGCGGAAGCTCTCAAGAAGGAAAAAACTCCGATTTTGAAACATTCTTCATTGGCTCAGCTCCTATTGGTATTAGATGGCGATGATGATAGTCTATAACCTTCCTCGATAAATGAGCTATATAACACTGATATAATTTTCGAAACCCGACCAGTAGTTCCTGAGATTACCCCCTACAACGTCACAAACTTTACCTCTTTATAATATTAGTATAGATTTACCATTTAAACAAATTTCCCAAATTTACTTTTTTTTTATTGTTACATTATGAATGTATACGGACCCATCAATAACGGCAGAGAATTTTAACAATCTATAGCGGTACAAATCATGTGCCGAATGTGTGTAAATATATCACACCAAAATGGCTACTGCCATATGGATCAAATTTTTTTTAATTGCAATAGTGACCGTCAGGATACAGTTTGTATGAAAGGAAATCTCTCAGAAACCTAAGGGAAAAGTAAAAATTTGGTTTAAATATAAAAAGTGAGTGAGTGAGACAGAAAACTGGATGGATCGAAAATACGGACTTATATAATACTAAAAGAATTTTTCAAATCGGACCAGTACTTTTTGAGATTACCCCCTACAACGTCACAAACTCACAAACTTTACTTCTTTATAATATTAGTATCTGACTGAATGATGGAAAAGTTACGGATTTCGATACAAACCTTCATACCCTTTTTCACCATCTTAGAGAATGAAATTCTCTAATAATTCGAAACCCCGTCCGATCAGCTTCTATAGCTCAATGATTTCATAACTAACGGTTAAAAATATATATATATCGAATATAAAAAATGTAATTTTACTTAATTTAAGACTACGCTAATTGACCCCAATTTAATCGGTCATACACAAATACACACAGTACAAAAAGTTATTGGTTTATGTAATTTTTACGTGAGTAGATATATCCAACCGAATATTCTAATGGGAATGTGAGGTTGTTTGTTTGTTACGCTTTCACGCATTAAGTACTCAACCGTCATGTAATTCTGCATGTACTGTATTTAGAGAAATGTTATTAACGTGATAACGTCTTATAAATCGATGAACGCCGGCTGCAAGTACGAAAATGCATGACTCATTGTCAGGTTTCGCCTGAGCCGAGCGTGCAAGCGAGAGCGCGGAACATGCTATAGAGAGACGCGATCAGCCTTATAACGTTATCACGTAAAATTATCGTCCGTAAACTGACTTTATAGACAACCAATTTTTTTTAATACTTCGTATGTTTTAGCGTTTGACCGTAATCTCATGTAACATTAAATAATGATGTGCAAAGCAAAGATGCGAACAAAAGCTAGTATAAAAGAGAGTTTAGAAAATGTTACCTTCGAATGTATTACATTATATAAGATTATGCAATAACACATTCTAATTTCCATGTTTATACACATTGTACAATGCATTTGAAGTTCAAGGTAATATTGTATGAGCTATCAAAAGTGAAACACGGAACATTTGCTATCGTGTCATACGTGTATAGCATTGTGGCCTACAATAAATATATGCATGAGTGAGAATCGTAACTTTGAAAGATTTACGTTTCTCAGAAGTTAAAAAGTATCCAAGTATCGCGTATATATCTAGCTTGTATTTAGCTTTTAATTACAATGATAACAACCGTATGTACAAAGACGTTCTTTCTTGCATATAGTTCGCGGAGTACCGTCACATAGCGTGGTTGTTCCTTATGGAGTTGGCACGGCGTCGATGGGGAGCGCGACCAAGGAGAGAGTTGGAAAGGGCGACAATACTGCTGAACGAAGCTGGAACACCTTTTAAGGAAATCGAGAACACTATATGGGAACAGAGGGTTCACTTGGCAGCGGCTATAGCGCGAATACGAATTAAAAATAAGGCGTACTCGTAAGTGTTTTGCATTGTCTGGAAACTTATTACAAAATGTTACAAGGAACATGCAATAACAAAAAATTTAAAGTGGAAGAAGAAAAAAGAGTTTAAACTAGCACACACTATAGACGACTGTTGCTCAGGAGGTATGTATAGAGACAAAATATAAGCGAAGCCGTTAGCGATATATAGTTAATAATACATTAGGGTAGTCCTTATTTAGAGTATGTTGGAATTGTTCATCAGAATAATACTAAATAGATTTCAAATATAAGAGAATTTCGATTTTGACCTCAAAACGCTTTTGGACCAGTCAAGTTAGCAAAAAATCAAAAGAGACCTTTTTTCTAGGGTGTTAAATTTGCTACAAGGATGTTCATGTGTAATTATAATAGGTTCATTAATTCATGACTTAGAAATTTCAAAGTAATAACAAAACTTTTCACATGTAATTTCCATTTTAAACTTTGGTTGTCCACGACTTAGCCGGCTTTAAGATTAAGAGCTACAATTTGGCACGAATTTGTTTTATACATTTGGTATCTATTTAAGACCATCCTGAGGAAAATTCGAACATACCCTAAATAAGGAGCACGCTAATAATACATAGTAAATGAGTTAACATCATTAACTTTTGAGCCTCGGGGCAAATAAAGACATGGTATAAATAAATACCAATTAAATTAGTGTTCAATGTCTTTTCTAACTAGTTGAATAAATTTATTTGATAATACCTTGTGATTAATTTTTTGGAATTCTAAAACGTTAAATACTCTCGAAAAATGTATTTATTGCATTTTTACTTCTTACTACACTTACTAATTACAGATTATCAGATTTATTGCCTCCTCACCTTCGCGAAGAACGAATATCGGCGTGCGTTAACAAGGACACGGTCACTGGTTGGGTGAACACTTTCAAAGCTAAGTGAGTCTTTTTTTTAAATAAAAACTTCTTAAACCTTTTGATAATTTGAAACTCGATAAAAGTCACATTAAAAAGAGACAAACGTATACATCTATTGGATTTAACCTGCGAGAGAATGAGATATAATACATTATACAGTGATTTTTATATTATATTTTTTAATGTCTCTCATGTGTCGTATGTGAATTGCACGCATGCATTTCTATCTTCAGCCTTAATTTAGAAACTACTTCGATGTTGCATGAATCTGTGTTCATTTTAAAAACTTATCCTGTCACTAATTATCCTCCTGGCCGGAATAATCAAAGTCTAACACAATTCTCAACCATTTTACAGGAAAGTAGCCTTGTTAGTGAAGAGATTGCACGAGCTTGGATATACGTATAGCAACTCTAGACAACTTTGTGCTGGCGAATACAGATTCGATAGAGTCTGTCCTAGGTAAGTGCTTGGTGTCCTACTGTATGTTTTCATAAAATATAATAAAACTAATATTATTATATCAATTTTTAACACAGGTTCATAACTCTTCGTCCTCCAGAGAATATAAGTATCGGTCAGCTGGAATTAGTTAAAGAGGGAATAATTGTACTTCAGGTGTGGTTAACTGCTATAATAGTAATGGTATAATTTCAAAATGAGCTAATTCCAATTTTAATCGTTCATATGTTTCATTTTTTTTTAATTTCCTGTTTTTATACACTGAGAACGAAGTTCAAATGACGCCGTCCATAAGGATTTTAGTTTTTATTAATGATATTAATATTTTACAAATCTTGACAAATAACGTAATGGTAATGATAGGAACGGCTAAAATTGGAGAGATTTATCTCATTTTGAATTGAAGCGACTCAATTTTTTTAAGAATAATGCAAACCTCTATATGCTCAGGAGCGAGAGTTTTGTGAAGGGGCTTCGACACTATGTCGAGCTCTACGAGCGAATGCACTGCAAGGGGTCGTAGCACAAACCCATGCGTCTTCCCCGCGTTGCTCCGCATACCTTGCTGCCCAGTTGAAAGAGTTGGCTTCCGTACTAAAAGCTGAAACCCCACCGGCACCAGCTATACCAGAACTAGGGAAACTCATCGTGTTTGGTGCTGGTGATAAGTAAGTCATTTTAATTATACTTTATTAAAATTCATTTTTTGAAGTGAAAGTCTTTGAATTTCTGATCCGCTACCTTTGTGTGACGAAAGGTTGTGGGGGTAAACACTGTGTCAGATAGAGTGGGAGCGGTATCTCGCTTGCCTTCGGGCATTATTGGAGAACAGTAAGACATACGCTCGTTTTCTCGTTTTTCGTGATTACGTGTACTGCGTTCAAGGTCGCGTGGCGATCACTGAACACAGTCTATGATATACAAAAGTTTCACAACACACCGTTTTTTAAATTAAGAGCAATATTTTTACTTAGAATTCTAAGTTCTAGAAACAAAAAAATTAAGAACTTAGTTAATTGTTTGTGATTTCGGCTGCTCTGTTTCATTGTTGTTATATAATTTATGTACAGAGTTGGCAGCTATGTATCAGCTCTTCGAGAACTTGGTATAGAGGCGTCTGAAACACCACAGTCTGGAGCTCCTGTATGCGTACTTAGTGAAGCCGTACACTGTGATACTCCTTCTGTTGCCAACGCTTTAGATGGCGTTGTTGCGGTACTAGCAACACCGCCTAACTCGTATTCCGCTGTAACTGATCCAATAGACTTGGTATGTGGACGCGGTGGAGATTTAGCAATGCTTGAGGTAGTACATTTGCGGTTGCATGAAGTAACTTATTATTATATCGTAAATTATAATTAATACCTTGTTACAGATTTTGACAGAATCAGAAATAGATGTCAAAGGCAAAGCCAGGGTACAATCGATACTGGAGGAACAAAAGAAAACTCTACAAACGTTACTATCTAAGCCTCAGGTAAACTAGTTTTTGGAAATTAATCATTCTTGGTTATATTTTTATGTGTTTTATGTTTAGAAAAAAACTAAAAAGTCGATGGCATGAAACACAAAATACCTACTTATATACATTACGTAATTTTTGGGTTTATAGATCCAACTAGTTTTGTATGAGACACACTCCGCACTGGAGGCAGAAAACCAAGCTCAAGTAATGCGAGCAATAGCCGAAGCAAACAGACTCGCGCGTGAGCGACATGCTCTTCTCAAGAAGAAACATCGTCAATACGTAAGTGCATGTTTATGTTTGAGAAAATTTTAAATTTCTGTAATTAGTAGAAAATAAAATGTCTAAACACTGCTTTAAGATATGTTGTTTATTGCTATTCGAAATGCTGTATTTGATATTGATATACTGTTGTAATTATTCCCAAAAGTATGGAAATTCGCAGAAATATTAATGAAGTAATAAATTTTACACCGTTATTAGAGTCCACATAAACATGGCCCTGAAACAATTGTCACCGATTCTTCACTGTCCTTGGACAACACGTTCTCTAGGACAGACCTAGAAAAGGACGACCGCTTTGATGATTCGATTGCTGAAGAATCTCCTAAGAGACCAACATCCGCATCGCTACCCAGCACTAGCCGGACAAAGTCTGAAGATACAGTTCTCAAAAAACAAGCTACCGACCGTATCGAATACGGATCGCGCCCAGGAACAACGAAATCAAGGCCAATTCCTGAAATGCCTGATAACGATACTCTGCCCCGGGACCCAGATCAAGATAATCCAAATATTTTTGTAAGTATTGCATTTTATGAAATCTTATCTGGCCACAATTTGAAATCTAATTTAATCCTAAATTTGAGCATAATCGCACATAATTAGAATATAACTAAGTAACATGGTGGTGTAGTGGTAATTCCGGTGGAATATAATTACCGTATGAAAACGTATGATCAGTATACGATAAATCGAGTACAATTACTAATTTAAAATGGTAACACTATCGGCTGACGGTGAAGGTAAGCATTGTGAGGAAACCTGAACCTGAGAAATGTTCTAGTAGTAACTACTGTATGTGGGATAACATAAAAATGTGGATTTCTCTGTGTTTGGAATCGCCAATACGTCGTAGTCTGGCGTAGTGACTATGCCTATACCTTCTTTTGAGAAGAGGTCTATGGTATTGCAGTGAGTCTCTTGCAGGTTGAAGATGACGATGCAGTAACATATCGTGATTCATAAAAATCTTATTGAACTAGAATTCCTGATGAGACCAATCTACTTTAGACTAAGTTATTGTGAATTAATAAATGTGTCTATAAAACAGGTGCCAAGCTGCGATCTGTTCGAAACGAAAGCTCTACCTAATCTAGGAAACGGACTTGATATCAATTACATTTTAGACAGAGACGGTTGCTACCTCGGACTCATCCAGAGGAAGGTAAGTAGCCCACGGCACTACCTTACATAAGGAAATTCCCATAACGGTCATCCCTATCAGAATATTGTGTTATAGTGAAATGAATACGACCTAATAGCTTGTGTAACCTTTACAGCGTCACAGGATTATTTCATTTTCTTGATTTATGGTCCACATAGTATATTTTTTGGTATAAAATGGTCAAGAATTTAGCGATATGTCACGGTAGCTTCACTTGATACTACTACTGTCACAAAGAACAATTGTCAAATTTCCACCCAGCTAAGCAAATTCTATTATAATCGATGTGGTGCTTGACAAATATTTTTCCCATCCAATTTCCTCTATACTGGTTGGAGCCAGTAATAATTAGAAGACGGGAACCATTTATAGTGTTAAAAATAGCACTAAATGGCAAACTTGAAATATATCTAATAATAATTTACTAGTCATTTCGTAGACAACGTGAATGTCAATGGCAAGCCAACCTTCTCAAAGTGGAATATATTGGCATACATAGTGTCTTCAATATTTTTCCTGAAAATTTATTTATAGTCCATCATTGTAAATGAGCATAAAGTAATAATCTTATTAGGGGTTATTTAGTTTACAAAGTTGATGTGAGCGATAAGTAAACAGTATGATGAGACAAGGCTAGGTCGACCGCAGGAGATAACACGGTTGGACGCGAAGTTCATGATACGCATGGCGGAGGAGCGCGGGCTGTTCGGACAGAACGCACACACTGCGGGCGCGTCGCGTCGCCGTCGTACCGACACCGCTCAGGCTCCAGCGCGCGCTCGCACAAAGCGAGATACGGTCGGTTTTGAGGTAACTTTCCCTATCAAACGAGATATGACGCTCCTGAACTACCTTCAGTTCTCTATTATAATGGTAATCTATGTCTAACTGAAAAAACGCGATAAAGATGAAGAGATGCATCACGTATATGCAAATGTGTCTGTAACAAATCAAAACAAATCGAGGAAAGTTGTCTTGTGATGCATCTAGATCTCATCCAAACATACGCTTTCCATGCTATATTACCAAACATGACGGTGTTGACGCCTTTTTGGTACACAACTTTTTTATATTAAACTACAGAGCCCGCCGGACGTTTTCTTGCCCTCTACAATTTAAATATATAGATAAATTATATACCTTCCTCGTGAATCACTCTATCTACTGGGGAAAACCGCATGAAAATCCGTTCAATAGTTTCTGAGTTTATGGCGAATAGATAGACAGACAGCGGTAGAGGACTTTGTTTTATACTATGTAACGATTGCCGTGGTAATACCTAAGTGTACGTCTAGAGTGGACGCTATAATCGAGCGACCGTACATACATCGGATTTTTAATTGAGATTATTGCCTTTATGGCGGCTTCATTCTCATCTTTTATAGCTATTTTTAAATTATAATCTACGAAGACCCGCGCCGAATTGTCCACGGCTCTATCGATGAACCTACTAATTGCCTCGTCAGTAACGTCGGTATAGTAGACACAGATGTTAGTTTGTAGCATACCATGCTATAGCTTCACCGGAAGCTCTTACTCAATCCGATTCGAAACTACATCCATGGACGCCGAGTCTAAACACGCTATCAACGAAGCCATTATCGCTTCAGCTCGTTTGCCTATAGTATATTGTGATAATAAAGTTTGTGTATAGGTGGCGCGCGTAGCTGCACCTACGTACGCGTCTTTATGGCGGTCGTCGCGACGCGGTAGTGCGCCGGGGCGGCTCGAGCCGGCTGTGACAGAGGTACAGAGCCGCACCGAGCGGGTTTGCGAACGACACGCGCGTCGACACGCTGCCGCCGCCGCTATTTCAGCTGCAGCCTGCTCGTGTCACGCGAGACACAAGTAATTTTTTTTTTTGCTTTGTTATAACAAAATTTCTTTAGCGGTTAGAAAATTGAATTGAAATTCTGATCCGCAGACTTTTTGTGTGACGAGTAATGGTGGCAGTAAACACTGTGTTGCGTAGAGAGAAGCAGCGGTGTCTCCCTTGCTTTCGGGTATTGGAGAACAGTGATACATACACTCTTTTCGCTTTCGTTTTAAAGGTTGCACATCTACCGCGTCTGAATTACATACTATTTTTTTATAGGAAGGCAATAAATCACATTTAATTCGAAAACCAAGCATCACTTATATTACGGTCACTACATAGCTGATAATATGTTTAACACTGAGTGACCTAACGAAAAATAGGGTAACTACTCAAAATTCAGTCATGTGCGCAGTTTGAATTGGAGTTCTCGGCTCAACAGCAGGGATTGTGCTATGTCCATAGGTGAAATGTTATAAATGTCGTTACGCGAACACAAGTGAGCAGTAGTCATCACACACACTACACTACAATCCTATATACGTACCTATCACACCCGGTAGGAACATTGGTCCTGTAAGGGATCCTTTTTCTTTTTGTTGATTATGGATATATAACATAAATATATACATAGCAAGAAACACTATTAGCACAGTAGTGTGAAAATAACTAGCACAGCAGCGTAAAAAAGACTAGTATAATAGCGAGAACACGGGTAACAAAGTAACGTGAAAATGGCTAGCACAGCAGTGTGAACACGGCTAACACAGCAGCGTGAACACGGCGAGCACAGCAGCGTGAACACGAATAGCACAGCAGGGGTGTGAAATAACATCATAAGACTTGAGACACCCAAGCCAACCTCACCTGCATGTGGTGCACCCTGGTGAATAACGAACGAGGCAATGGCGAAAGCGGGGTGGTAGGGTTTTACAGCCCGACTGGGTCGCAACCACCATGTATATGGCGAAAAAGCACGTCATAGTGATTCGCTTCTGCGGGTCGCGTTTCGGGGTCAGGCTGTGCATATCCAGCTATTCGCAGGCCGGCATAACAACGGCGACCGACGATGGATAGTGTGTCACTCGGTGGTCGCCATTGTTTTTGGACTGTACTGTGCTTATCATCAGGCATAGTGCAGTCACTTTGCCGTGCTACAATAAAAAAAACACAGCTAGCATAGCAACTTGAACACTGCTAGTATAGTAGTATGAACAGTGTTCATAGCAGCGTGAAGATTGCTAACACAGTAGCGTGAACACTGCTAGCATAGTAACGTGAACACGACTAGCGTGGCAATGTGGACAGTATTGTTTTACGGTAGAAATAGATTATTAAAAGCTGGTATTATTATAATCATTAACATATTTTTAGACGGCATCAACACCAGAATAGACGCGCATCCGCCGAAGTGAGTCAACTGGCGCGACCCCCCTCCCCGCCGTGCCGCCAGCCCTTCCCCCTCGTCGTGCACGACTTGCGATTAAAAGAAGTACTACCGCCTCACAAGATTATCGCGTAACGTCCTAACGTCAACGATTAGTAATTAAAATCGATTAAATAAGACTGCACTATTGAAGGAATGTTCGCTGCCATATTTCGAATTGGTCTTTGTCATGGAAGTCGAACGAGTCGTTAACATTTCAAAATAAGCTAAATCCAAATTTTGTACATGTTAAATTTAAAGATCCTGATAAAAACTAAAACCTTATGAACGGCAAAATTTGAACTTCGTTCTCGGTGTATAAAAAAAATTGGAAATCTTAAAAAAATTAAACGTGTTATAGAAACGATTGATTTAGGTCATTTTGAAATTAACGACTCGTATATCATTCGTTGAATTTAAATAGACTGCAGAGGTCTGTGTCAAGACAATTTTAAGAACATTAAAAACGAAAAGAGTATATTAATATACAGTGCAACCTCGATATAACAAATCCGACGGTACCTCGTAAACATTCGTTAAATCAAGAAATTCGTTAAACTGAGGCTTGTTATATTGAGGTAAGGTTGGTCTAAAATTTGTTATAAAGAGGTAAAGATTTACATAGTTTTATTCACCTCAACGTTACGCACTCATCTTGTTATAGCGAACAACTTCCGCTTATAAATAATTTATATATAATATATTATTTAAAAACAATTAGGTAACATATTTTTCCCTTAGGTTAAATCAAAATAAAATGTTATATCGACGTTTTGAGTTGACAAAATTCGTTAATTAGAGAGGTATTTACACTTTTTTATAGTTCAAAATACGTTATAAGAGGTTGTTCATAAAAAAAATTCGTAATGTAAAGACATTATTTATACCGACTCTTATGGAGAATTCAAGGGGATTACGAAAAATTTGTTAAATCGAGGAAGTCGTTAAATTGAGGTTCGTTATATTAAGGTTGCACTGTAACAAATTAGTAAAGCATTAATAGCGGTACAGAGTTCCTGGTCTCAAGGATTTCGTAATAACTATTTATATACCAACTTGTTAAAATACTTTATCGCTTTTTTATCTAATATTCACTATAAATATATAAATACAAAAATTGGGAGTTCGATGTTATTGAAAAATAAAAGTCAAATTGTGTTTAAATAAACAAAATTTAATTCATTTAATTGATAATTCACTAATTATAATTGTTAATATTACAAGGACTCTCAACCATCACTTCTATATAATATACATTTCGTGTAAAAACAAATGCGGCGTAATACGTCTGACCAATAGTTTAACAGTTAAAAAGAAAAAAAAATGCATTTTATTATGAACTTAAATTACTCACGAGTCTTTATCATTAATACAAATCTGTTTCAGTGTTAATCTTTATTTATATAAATTCTTCTGTATGCGTGTCACATACATATACTGAACTGATTTAGCTGATTTAAATCGGTCCCTAATTCAATTAGATTTTATAATTGGAACAGGTAGGTGGCACTGCGATCTGTTTTCAAGATATTTTTTTTTATTTTCAGACCGAGATAAAGTATGTCAGTAGTTACTTTATAAACGCATTCTGTTTAGAATAGATTATTGATCAAACTTTCTAGTTTAATTCTAGGGCGCTTAGTCCTTATGTAAAACTAAAAAAAATATCAAGATATCTTCATTTAATACAAACTTATTAAGTTTTTAATCTATCATTTTTATAAGCAGTATTTATCGACGTGTGCTATTTTTACACGAACAAGTGGGGCAAACGATGTAACGCGCATGCGCAGGAGAGTAGAAGTAAACTAATAACATTGTTGACAAAGAAATGTTATAAATAAAGTATACTTTTGTTTTAAATTTTTATAGTTTATTCCTATGTACTGACGGTATTAGTTAGTTTAAATATTTTCCTCATCTGTTTATCACCTCCTTAATTTGCCGCATTCGATTTCTATACGATTCAACAATTGAATTGATGTTATTTCTAAACTATGAAACGGTGAACGTTAAAGCATTCCGAAGCCTTTGGAGTAACTGATGGCTTTCATGAGTCTCTCTTGTAGTTTTTCCTTTGTATCATATTCAGGTAGGAGTAGAACGTTGAAGCATGTGTGTGCTGTGGGTAAACGGTCACAATCTGGTCCGTTCCTAGCGATCACCAGTTTGAGGTGACTGAGCCCTCCGACTGGCACTCGGTCAGAGCCGGTCGTGAACTGGAGCAGTTTCCTCTTATCGTCCAATGACAAACTGTGTACAATAGTCCAAAAGTCCTTAATCGTCTGCGAGTCGGCCGTGTAGCCTCCGTCGTAATCTGTTGATTTTTCTAATTCGTTGAAATCTAGGTTCTGAAACAAACGTAATAAAATTCTGTTAATATTTAATAGTTTATACTTTATATTAACATGAATATTAATAAAATTGACAAAATAATATTATTAAAAATAAATTAATAAAAAATAATATATTAATAACATTTTATTTATTTTCTTCACTTTGTATTTGCACTACCTATGATAACTTTTAATAGCGATGACAAAACTGCTGGTTAGATGGAAGAAAACATATAGTGGCATTAAGTTCGTCAGTGAACAACCTAAAAAGTGCAAAAAAGTACTTCTCTATCCTATATTGTATCTCAATCACTCATTATATTATCACCATACTTATTTAAATTTTTCATTCTTCCTTAAGGGGGCCATCCCATGTGACGGCCTGTTTTTAGGGATTTTTTTTCTACGACCAGTATGATGTCTCATCATCATCATCGCTCTTGATTGGGGTGCCACTAGATCTCTGTAGAACTTCATCGTGCCACCCTAACGACTAGTCATCCGTCAGTAGCACTAACGGACTGGCCTCACCCTAATCAGAAGACAGCCACGCACACATAGCCTGTGCATTGGGAAATTGGGCTCCCCGACCCATCATCCCTCGGTCCGGTAACGTTTTTCGAAGGTGACAAGCCTAAAGCCGCTCCCTTCCGAGAGACGATATTCCCAGCAGAAGAAAGCTAAGAGTATTTAGGACCTACTAAATTTAAAATTGCACATAATATTCTAGTCCGTTCCTTGACTTAATTCGTGTACATAATGATTTTATTTCAATAGAACTACTTGTATTAATTGTAAGTTTTATTTTTTAATTGCAACTTTATCATTATTATTTTATCATTGTAACTCTTCTGTCCGTGTGTATGTGACTCAACTCATTCTAATCGATCGCACAGATTTTGATGAAATTTTTTTGTGTGTCTCTTCAGGTGGATTCAAAAACAGTTTGGTCAATTGGACCCAGTAGCTGGTGCTACGGTTGACAATTTTTTTTTATTATCATAGCAGGACAACGTCCGCCTCGCCCGCTATTAAAACATAAAATCCAGTACATGACAAACTAATATCCCAACAAAAACTTCTGAAACTGAAACTTCTGCTAAAACTTATAAAGTATATATATATATATATGAGTTACAATTGAGAATAGTGATTAGTGAACGTACCTTACTTCCGCAGACCAACATTTCTACTTCCTCAGGGCGGAAGAGCGCCGCTAGGGGACTCTCATCCGTTACCATCAGGAACCCGCGTCGGAAAGCTCGGAATTGGGTCTCAACGGAAATGTTTAGTAGAAAATCCGTGTATAGATCCACAAATTCCTAAAAGAAAAATAACATTTGCAAACAAATCACTTCCACGACGCTTACTCATATTTTGCTTTATAATAGGAATGTAGAATGAAGAATGTAGAATCTTGTTACCACAGGAACAAAACACTAATTATATAGCATGACGTTTTTTTTTTTTCGAACTGCTATTGGTCTAGCAAGGTTTTAACAGCGTCACCGGACTACTTTATAGCGTGACGTTATAACTTCTGAAATATTGTTGTCGCGTCTACGTTTTGGTATATAACATACCAAAAGTAAATAACAAAACAGGAAGTGTCGTAAAGACGCACGATAGATGTGAATTTTTCTAGCACAGAGAAACATTGTAATTAAAAGAAACAAAAAGTCAACGTTAATTGTGTTCCCACGCGGTCACCCATCTAAGTACTAACCGCGCCCGACGTTGCTTAACTTCGGTGATCGGACGAGATCCGGCGTTTCCAACACTCTACCCGACACAGTGTTTACCCCCACCACTATATCGTCATACATAACGATTGCCGATCATAATTTCAAGCCCTTCCATAAGTTTCACTTCAAAAATAAATAAAATAAAAGAAAATCGGTTGAAAAACGAAGGGGAAGATGCACTTAACTATTTTCCCTCTGCCTATATATGTATAAATGAGTACGACTGAAGATTAATTCTAGTCAGGATTAAATGAAGATTTAAACTTACTCGTTTATTGTCCTGCGTTACAAATATACTGTCTCCGTTTTCTTTCAAATTGTGAAATATACAAGTACTGAACACATCTTGATAGCATATCCTAAAGGTTTGATAATAAACATCCTGTAGATCATCGCCCGTGTATTCCAACATGTCTTTTAACCCATTGTAAAGTGTCTGGAATTATTTGTCAATTGTAGTTCGTAACTTTATAATTACTTTATTATTATTGTTACTATTTGTACAAAAAAAAACAGTCCTGTGTATCAGTGTGTACACGGGGAGGAAGTGAAACTTCTTTGGCTTATGTGTATTAAATTATATATGTATGAGAATGCTCATATACTATACACTACTAGCTGACCCAGCCATACATACGGCATACTGAACTAAAATTGAAAAAGAAATTCAAAATTACGTGGCGCCATCTATGAGATTTCTATAGCTGTCGGTCCTACAGTTTTCTTAAAGCGCCATCTATTCGAGATTGATGAATCTTACAATAACAATAAACAACATTGACAATAATTTAATTTGTAATTAAAAAATATTGAGGCCATTAATCGAGATATAAATTATCCAATCTCTCAAGTTGGATCAATTTTTTTATTGTTGCACGGCATAATGACTGCACTATGCCTGATGGTAAGCATAGTACAATCGAAAAACAATGGCGACCACCGACACACTATCCATCGCCGGTCACCGCTGTCATGCCGGCCTGCGAAAAGCTGGATATGCACAGGCTGATCCCGAAACGCGACCCGCAGAAGCGAATCATTATGACGGGCTTTTTCGCCATATACATGGTGGTTGCGACCCAGTCAGCCTGTAAAACCCTACTACTCCGCTCTCGCCATTGCCTCGTTCGTTATTCAGCAGGGTGCACCACGTGCAGGTGAGGTTGGCTTGGGTGTCTCAAGTCTTATGATGTTATTCGACACCCCTTACACCCTAAAAACTATACATAAATGCCAACATTCATGAAGATTGGTTGAGTAAGTTTTATATATTTAGATACAAGGTCTCGTACTATAAATACTTAACTATAGATTTACTTATTTTGGTATACAACTACCCTCAGCCAGACACATATATACTTACACATACACACAAATACATACCTACATTACACTTGACGCGTAATAACGAAAAAAATTTGCTGCCATGACATAAGAAGTGTCACTTGAAAAAATATTTAGAACATTCTAGAATAGGAAACGGTTTTTTTTCGAACTGACTACGCTATTGACCCATCAAGGTCTTAACAGCTTCACCGGGCTACTAAGGCGAGCGCTTAAGGCACTCAGCCGATTTTGTTTTGACAACTAGCTCAAGGGCGCACGGCACACCTCGGCTTTGGCTGTTGCCTGACACATGCAATTCGCGATCTGTCTGAGGAAACGGTTAATTTTCACGTTATTTATTATAATTAAAAATTGAATACTTACAGGATTCCAATCGGCTAAATCTTCAAACGAACCCTTCTTTCCCATAAGTTTCCTGTACACGACCATGGGGAAATTCACGGCTAATATAATATTATTGTATATAGCTAAACCTAAAACTATGCCGATTAATGTGAACTGGGCTTCCGTTTCAAATGACGTCGGGTTGAACCTGTTATAGAGAAATAAAACATATATTGAACAGGACAACAATTTGTTCTAAATAATAACTATAGATAACAGAAATAAAATTATAATTTTTTATATCCTTATTTATTATTTGGCCGATTAATTTTGAACGTATGTATATAGTTATAAAAAATACAAGAACATTTTCACATCCGATATACACGTATGCGGTTGTGAATCTATCAATCTCATTTGTATGTTTCACAAACGAATATATGTATGAATAGCTTAGAATAATTTAGCTAGGTCAGATTCGGGATTTCGGTAACAGCTCAAGCCGAGGTGTGCGTGCACCCTTGAGCTAGTTGTCTAGTAAAATCGGCTGAGTGCCTTAAGCGCTCGCCTTAGTAGTCCGGTGAAGCTGTAAAGACCTTTCAAGGCCAAGAGCGTAGTCAGTGCGAGAAAAAAAAATTCTTAATCATTCGTATGACATTATTATTCACTGTTTTGTACATTAGGTTCCAAGAGGACTAAATCGCGGGCACAGTTAGTTAATTATTAAAAAACTGATTCTCACCATACTGTATGCGAGTCCTGTTGCTGTGTAAACATACCGTAGTCCGGATTGAATATTTCCTCAACGATGAGTTGAAAGAATTCTTTACTAACACCGCCCTCGTCCACGCCCTGTTCACCTTCAAACTCGATGACTAGTTGTTTCTTTAGATCGAATGCTCGTTCCATCGCGATCATCTCCAACTGCAAGTTATTTTCTATGTACTAGTGTTTGAAATTCGACCATCACTGAGAGTATAAAGGGAATTTTATTCTCTCTACAAATATTGTAGATTGGAGACTTAAAAAGCGTGAAATATAACGAATAGGGACTAATAAAACGAGGCTTCGACTCTTCGCTGGTATGAAAAAATCATCGAACTTTTAATACATTAAATACTAACTGTATACGTGTAAGACCGAACGCGCAAGATGTCGAGTCGAAACAAATAAACCCGATTCGGCGTCACTCACCTGAGCGTGACGGTTTACTTTCGTTTACGGAAACGACGCAGAATACGTCTCAAAATTATTTTAAGAGTACATGGTAAATATTTGTGTTTGGCATTATATAACATTCACAATGTTAATAATACACAACACAGAATAATTTTTAAAAGTGCACCACATTCACTACCATCCAACAGAAAGTAAGGTGCTATTGATTTCCATGTTTCTCTCTCTCTCTCTATCTCCTTCTCTTTGTAAATATTTCGAGGATAGAATGCGTTATCTCATTCTCTAACAGCCTAAAACATATATATACCAGGTAAATGTTTAAAGGGTGACATACTTCTATCGTGTGGTATTTCATGGTCACATTTGGCATATAAAACAATAATAACAAATACTAACAAACAAGAAAGAGAACCATAGTTAAAGTTTATTCTAAAACATTTAAAAGTATTGGACCAATACTTTTAAACCTAAAAAAATCACGCCTAGCTTCAATGAACAAAATTTAAGGGCGCTTTTCAAGGTTAATCATTACATAACTGCTCATCGTGGGAACGCCGCACGGTCGAACAAACAGAAGCGAGCCGCGGGTCGAAGTGCGGGACGCGACCCGGAGTACGTGACAGGGCGTGATTCATTTACTACACCGATTCATTTTTGCGTAAATCACCTGATGTTGAGTGTATATCACTTTTGGGTTTCTCGAGATAATTAGCTCAAATATTAAGTACCTATATTTTTAAGAACGAGAAGCAAGTAATGAGTAACCTGTGAGAGTATTGCAACTATTTAACCAGTCATACTGTATATATACATTTATAGCTATTTATTTTATGTTACACATTTTCGTTTCATATAATCCGATTTACCCCGCCCTAAGTTTCACTTTTTTTTTAATGCATAGTAACCTCAACGAGAGCGTCCTCTATGATGTGTGTCCTTCGCACTTTGATCCTGAGGAAGGGCATGGGGGGTGCGACTCCGACGACCGCGTGCAACAGCGACACGCGCCGCTCCGAGTACATTCTGATGCGGTTCTCGTAGTACAGCCCGAGGGACTTCGTCGCCGCCGTCAGTATAAACGGGTACTTTAGGAACGCAAATTTTTTACCTGTAACATGAAATTTACCGTATACTATGTCAAATCTAGCATGCAATGGAAATGTAAGGAGGAGGATATATGATTCAAACACATTTCCACTGAAATGTGGTCACATGATCAATCAGCTGACGAGTTTATCACAACATATACAAGCTAGACGCATAGTATTTTAATATAGTGCTATCTACTCACCTCTACTTATTTCTGTCTTATAATTTCCAAAATCTATATCCATTTCTATAGTATCACTGAGTGGTTCGTTGTAGAATTCTTCAAATGGCAAATAAGGTTTCCTAGCATCTAATACATTTATATTTAATTCAATAGCTGAAAGAAAAATGTATTATAAAGGTATTACAACAACTCACACGACCAATTTTAAATTGAATTTATTTGGGGAAAAATATAAAAGATAATAACGCAAAAAATAAAGCATCACTATGGAAATACTGTTCAGTATAACAAAAACAAAATCCGTCAAAACTAATATTAACAGGTATCTATTTTCGATTAATCATGTAAATAACACAGGAGAATATATTTTTTTAATTACAATTTTTATTACTGGGTAACAAAGATATAATAAAAAGCAATACAAATTTTTAAGGATATATATATATTTTTTTTATTTTTATTTTTTCTTATCTGCAGACTCTCGGTCCCCACCATTTTTTTGCTATAGTTTTATTTAATATGTAAGTTAAAAATCGTATTTGTGAGCATCTATTGAGTAGTTTTTTTTTTTATATATATATATTTATTTAACTGTTTTAGACGTTATTGCCTTTATGGCGGTTTCATTCCGGTCCCCTATCGCCATCTTTAAGTTATAATCCACAATATGCCGCGCCGGAGCGTCCATGGCCCGATGGATGAACCTACTAACCGCGTCATCAGTCACGTCGGTATAGTAGACACAGGTGTGAGTGTGTCTGGATATTGCCACTATAGCATGTGAAACACTATCGTGGATTTGCATCCTTCTGCCCTTTGTTTGCAGGATCACCACCGATTTGAAGGTCAATCCCTGAGATTCGTGGACTGTCAGAACACGCGATCCTTCCCCTGCCCCGTAGCCCTTGTTTATCAGGGCTTTTTTCTCTTCTTGTGTGTGTACCAGGAAGAGAGTGTCGGGGGTGTGTGAGGATATTTGTTCGCCCTGATAGCCCTTTATGCTCAGAGATCTCACTATCGGTTTCGGTGAGTATATACCGTCGTATACTTGACTCAGTGCATAGGCTACATCTAAGGATATAAGGATTAAAGGATATTGAAAGATCTACTAGAAAGGCCTGTATCGATTGTCGAAGTCAACTGGATTTCTTTCTGGTTATAATGCTATTGCTGATTCATAGAAACTACTTGTTTTATCTACATGGACTTAGAAAAGGTCGTAGCAAAGTATAAAGTATCCAACATTAAAAATCGTAATGATAACGTGGACAATTACCTGAAAAGTGCCTTATCTGATGGTTTCAGAGATTAACCTTGACAAGCAACTGACATATCGATTTTATTTATATATTGATTTGTAAATAAATTTCATTTGAATTTAAGTAGGTAGTTAGGGACGATAATTTGTGAATAAAGACAATAGAATTTAAATAAGTACGACTCTATTACTTTACCTAAAGGGTCTTCAGGTTGTGAATTTTTTGAACTTTTCAATGAAGTCGGTGGGTACAAGTGTCCGAGGACATTCTCAAGCGGATCCTGTTGGTTTGTTATCACTATGTGCTCTTCTCGCAGTGTATTCGATTCCATAACACCAGCTAACAAATTCGCGTAATAAACTATCTGAAAACATAAATAATTATAAGTTGTATTTAAAAATAAAAAGACAAATTGTAAAAAAATAAATAAAAAAACCACTTCAAAAAATCTAGTCTGAAAAATGCCCCAGAAAGTGTCTCACTATAGTTAGGTAACTATCAAGTGTTAAATTGTAATAATTCTTTATTTTTACTTATTAATTATACAGATTTTCTATCTTTATGGACAGTGCATGAAGTCCAAATTTTACCGTTCATAAGATTTTTAGTTTCTTTTTATGATATTCAAAATTTGCATGTGTATATTATAAAAGTCTTAATAAAGTGTGTTGTGTGTACTTATGTAGACGCATTAGAAGTTATACTTATTTGGTGTAACAAAATAAAAATCTTTTGAAAAATTTTATCTTTCGCCTTATTCTACGTTTGTAGAAAAAACGACACTAACAATAGAAAAAAGGTATTTAATACATTGAAAGTTTTAATACAAAGAAATACAAACAACAAATAAAATTAAACAAAATGTTGACTATAGCTAACTTCAGGGTGTCGGTTTTTCGTGACGGTGTGCGCGAGCATCGTAAAAATTTACTCTCATCATTCTTCCCTAACGCGCCAATAGAAGTATAACTTCAATTATATATGAATAACTAAAATTTAACTTGGATCATTTTGAAATTTAATGAGTCAATTATAATATTCGATTTCAGGAGTTCTTTGGTGTATTTTCTAAATTCATGGTCTGATTTTAATTAAATCAAATGAGACCCCCTTGAATATATTTCCTTTGCAATAAAAAAAAGTCGAAATCCGTTTGTAAATGAAAAAGTTCTAAAATAAAAATCATTAAAAATATATATGCAACCGATATAAGAGAAGCTCCTCTTTTTAAAATCAAATAAAAAAAAAAAAATTTTAATAAGTTTTTAATACGATTTGTTCGAGAACAATTGGACAAATTTTTATAATTCTACTGCTATGGTATAATTTGTACAATCGTGTAAAATTTATAATAATTATGTATAGAATTACATAATGTAGAGATAAAATATTGTATTTTTTACTGTCGGTTATTTACCAAGAACTTCTTTACTGAATTTATCTTAATTCTGAGGTACGAGAATGATTGAAAATTTTACTGCGACTTCTTTTTTTCTTATAAATGAGTCGTTACATTTCAAAATCAGCGAAATGCAATTTCAATCGTTCATATAACATGTTTTTTTTTTAAGATTTCCACTTTTTATACACCGAGAACAAAGTACAAAGTTTGCCGTCCATAAGGTTTTCATTTTATTTTTTTTATACTATATTTTAATATCTAAAGGCTATTGTATAGGATGAATCAATATGTGAACGATTGTGACGTCTGGAATCTGGACGTCTTTATGTTTTGTAAAAAATATATAACATGTAAAGGTAAACCAGACAGAGTTTCTTGCCTGTTCTTCTCGATGATTGTTTTCTGAACCGGTGGTAGCTTTAAAGTTCATAAGTGCCTGCTCAGGGCCTAAATTGAATAGAGGATAGTTTAATTTTGAGCGCCATCTAACAAAATATTGAGGCACCAGTTAGATACCAACCATTGGCAACAATGCAAGTACCACAAAAAATTCCGAAGTAGCGCCACATAACATTGTCAGGTAGAAGGTAATACACCTATACACATAAACTTAAAAAGTAAATCTTTATCTAAATAAAATATTTCATTCAAATTCTTAGAGCCATTTTTGAAATAGTTCAAACAAATTTATGAGTATACATATATATACATAGAAATGCTCGTTTAAAATAATAAGATTTGGATTTGAACACAAGAAAACAAAAAATGAAATTATACAAAAAATGTATTAAATAATATAAAAGTTAATTCATACTTTCATTAACTTTGTCGCTGCTGTGACATGATTGTCGTCTTGAACTTGATATTGTCTGGTATAGTTAGTTGATATCACCCTCAGTGTTATGAGCTGTTGTAAAGTCTCCAATATGTGACGTAAGCTGTCCTTGCAGTGTTGTGCCCAAATGCGCGCTAACCTCGCTTGACCTATCATCATAAATGTTTCTATATACCAGGTGAATATTTTAAGAGATGATAGTTAATGGTCACATTTAACATATAAAATAATATCAAAACAAATACTACTAAACAACAAAGAGAACCTAAGTTAAATTTTAATCTAAGACTTTCAAAAGTATAAACACTAACGTAACGTTACGTTAGGAGCGACCCGGAATTAATAATCTTGGATAATTAAACGGGCAATAAATTCTTTTGTTATTTTCTTCATACCATTCCTACATTCACTGTCACTTCACCCTACGGTCATTGACACTGTGCTTTAACACAGATGCGTAGAAGATTGCGTATAAATTTTGTATTTTTCTAGATAATTAGGTCAAATATTAAGCACCTCTTTTTTGAATTGATTTAGAACGTAAATCGAGTGCAAAATATCTTCCATAAATATTGCTACTGTCTAAACTTTCAGCCTGTATATTAAAGGGATCTTGGTATATATGATCATCCTATCAGCCGATAAGAGACTCACTGCAGGGCTACAGGTCTATTCTCGATGGAAGGTATGGGCATAATCACCGTGCCAGCCTATGACGTACTGGCAATTTCGAACTCCGACAATCCAGTTCTATATTTTTTAACATACGGTGGTACCGCAAAAACATTTCTCAGGTTCAGGCTTTTTCACGATGTTTTCACTGAATGTTCCGACACATTTGCAAGTATTCAAAAACCTACGACGGCCGACGCGGTTTCAGAACAAGTGGGCTGAAGTTATTGCTGTCAGCTGAACTATTGAGACATCATGGCTTCAGTTTTTTATTTAACATTGGACTGGTAGTCCGGTGAAGCTGTAAAGACCCTACCAGGTCAATAGCATAGTCAGTTCGAAAAAAAAACATTGGACTACTCGTTTATGTTTGTGGAATGATGAATAGTTTCCACAAAAACAAAACGAAAATAGATCATATGAATGTAAAGGCACTTATACCTTATCAAAACTTTCACAAGGTATTTTCTAGGACAATATTAATTGGTAAAAAACGGATGATAATTAAAGTGTTACCTTTAACAGACAAATGTCCAGCGGCATGGCATAAAGCAGGCAGAGCAATCTCCAAATAATCACTGCATCCTAAATCCGGCACTTCAAATGCAATCACAAAGCAATTGACCACATCCTCTAAGCTCATTTTCTTTATTATGCTCAGGTCAATCTCCAAACTGTCCGCTAAGGTCTTTAGTGCGGTGACTAATGCTGAACTGTAATATACTGACGGTACCTGAAACACGCCATTGTCTTTGATGTGTCTGTTGTTGACTTCATTATTCAACATAATAATTATGTGACATCAAGGCAATGGTACATAGTTATACTATGATCCTGTAGGTGACTCTGTAGTATAACTCATTGTACCATATACCGGAAAGGCCAGAACAAAACCTTTTTTTACTACGGGCCGGGCAGCTCTGGGTGGGGTATGTCCGACTTGCACGGACTAAAACCCCATGGTGCCTTCTATCACCTATAGGCCGGGGAGCAGCAGCTGCCGAACTGGCACTGCGTCTACTCCCCGGCAGGTATCGGCTCCTCCTCAGGGGCCTCGTCGCGGACGTGAGGTCAGAATTGTAGACCCTCATGGGAGGGAGAGAGTTGCCGTCCACGGCGATCGTGGGAGACGCATCGGCACAATGCGCCTCAACCACACAGGCCTATGCAGAAATTCTGCCAGAGCGACGGCCGTGTCCACGTCCGCCGCCCGCAGGCCCTTTTTACGACGGCCTCGGGTCATCGTTGACTCTGCAGCGCCGTGATCGTCGACCGCAGGAGGAAAGCTGGATGGGATGGTCTGTTGCCTCTCCCTCTTCACCAGCTCCTTTGTGAGCATAACCGCCTCGCAATATGAGCCAACGAAGCTCCCCCCGCTCTCGCTCTCGACCATCTTACGGATGACAGCCGAGAACGAGAGATCCGGGCCAACGGCCGCGACGAGTCCGGGCCGTGGCTGTTCCCAGGCGGGACACTCGACTAGCCAGAACAAGACCTACTTAACCAGCAAGTTGACTATTTGCATTCATAAAGTACACATACTATTATTATATATTCACCATTATTATATTATGAGCTGATATAAATAAATTGTAATAATTAATATTGCAGTCAAGCACCTTATAAAACCAGACAGACCTATATAAAAAAGTACTAAAAGCCTGTTTGCTACTTTATTTCGCATTCTTTTGTTTCTTTATTATATTAACATTTCACAAAAAGGAAATTATTAGACATTAAATGATACTATCGAATTAAAAAAATGTTTTAAAATATCACTTGTATTTAATAGAGACTCAAAGTTTCATAGTTAATAAATCTTACTTAATAGAGAAGTAGTCAAATGAAAGAACTCACTTTGGCAAGGTGCTGAAAGGCTCTACGACATGAAGCTATATCTAATTGTGGTCCGGCAACACTGTCCACATCTTTATCAGGATCATTTGACATACTCCTTCCTTTAGACTCCTTATCTAAAATACAATTACGGAGTGTAGAGGTAAGGAGAACCATCTCCCTGTATAAAAAAGTGTCCGTAAAAATGCATTAAATTAGCGTGGTGCTACAGTAGCATCAGGGTTAATTATTATTCAAATGTTTCAACTACTTTTATAAAAGTAAACACTCAAAAACCATGAAACCGTATTATTTAAAGTTCACAAAAATTCTATCAGATTCCACGTTTTCTTACAGCAGTTATTTTAGCTTATATTTACAAGATTTTTTCGGACTATCCATAACCATTGCCTATGCTAGCGCCATTTTGGACGATCTTGGAACTATTATTTAGTGCTTAGAACTGGACACGTTGTCAACATGTCCTCATATGAGATAGCTATTTTTAACTCTACCCTCCATAAATACAATAAAGAAAAACTAAATCTAATTTTCCTGTGTACTGAAAAATATAAAGAAAATGGTACATATTTAAATTGTGATAAAATTAATTTAATAGGTTTAATACAAGCTGCTGCTCGCGACTTCATTTTGGGTTTTCTTTTTTAATATTCTTTTATTCGTACTTAAACCCAAAAGCTAACCACATTGTATTGTAATTTTTTTTTTAGTTGCTGGGCAGCTCCTAAGATAAGGTTATGATTAAAAACTCTATCTACAACATCTATCGAATCTATCATTTATTTCGACATTAGCCTCGACAAACTACACACTTCAATTTTATTATATACTAGCTTCTACCTGCGACTTCGTTCGCGTGGAATAGTTACTTTGGGCTAACGCTAACATGCAGCGGAAGTTCTCAAAAGAAAAAAAAGACACAGATTGTGAAACATTTCTCATCGTTGCTCCGCTCCTCTAA
Source organism: Antheraea pernyi (assembly GCA_015888305.1). Lineage (NCBI taxonomy): Eukaryota > Metazoa > Arthropoda > Insecta > Lepidoptera > Saturniidae > Antheraea > Antheraea pernyi. The sequence goes on along the minus strand of MU158748.1, from coordinate 444,518 downwards.
CACTGAAAGAGTTTTTCAAATCGATCCAGTAGGACCTGAGATTAGCGCGTTCAACCATACAATCAAACCCTCCTTTATAACATTAAGTCTATAATATTATCACTCTTATTAAAAATATTATTCATATTATAAGAAAATCTTATTTAACAGAATATTTTACATATATAGTTAACATATATATATTATAGTAATAATTTTTTATGATAAAAATCCGACGTCTGTTGTCATTCATATGTTCGAGATTCCAATACATTATTTACTTAATTAAAATTCATTTGTAATTTCAAAAGGTCACCTATCTTAATTAATGGTTCTATAAAGACCAGGAGTAGAAGGGTAAATTAATATATTTCAAAAACGGAACGGTACGTGATTTGAATTCATTATTTTGTTTTTAATCTTCTCCTATAAGCAAAGTTAATAGATAAGATAATTGATTCATACCTGTTATCCTTTCTTGATCACTATTAATTTCATTTGATTTACTTGTAAAACACTTAGTTAATACCGCAGGTTGCGTAAATGCTTCTCCTAGTGCCCTGATAAGGGGTTCTCGAACTTTATTCTTTAGACATTCTTCACATAGTTCGTAAATACGTTCTTCAGTTAAAAGTGCTCCATCTAAAAGGTTTATAAGTAGCTCGTCAAGCTTCTTTATTAACAAAGTAAACTTATTTTCTTCCATTTAGTATAACAATTAAACAGATAGAGCGATAAATGAATACTGCACGAAAAAATTCAATATTTGCATATCGTTAGGATATAATTAGTTAAGTACCATATTATAATCAATTCAGGTTAAATGCAATTTCATGCAATTAATTACTGTAACTTTTACTATTAGTTTTAGTGATTCTTAGTAAAAGTTAATTATTATTATGAACACGTACATGATAACCGACTTCTAACTGCAAAAGTCAAAAATAAAGTAAAGGAAAAAATTGGTAGCCAGTAAAGTGGGTTTACGGACGATGACTTTAGGTGATAACGACTCGGACGCATCAGTTAGTGGAGTGGAACAGAGATAGATGAGTGAGAAACCGAACGCTTAGGCCGATAACGCCACTCTATCGCTTGTACACTCGGATCAGGCGGAACGTGACAACGAGTCATGCTCTTCCGTGCGCCGCCAGGGTTCATCGATTTATAAGACGTTATCATGTCAAATATATAGAATTTCTTTTATTAACATCCTATTATAATCCATCACATTCCATTGTACAATCATCGCCACGCGTCGTCTTACCTCCTTTAATGCTAGTCCCATACCTACGTAATGAAATTTCGGCTACTTGTTAGCTAAAAATTAACCTCAAATACAATTCTGATAAATGTGCAGAAAAACGTTTGTATATTGTTAACAAATAATTATTAATCCCACATTTCTTTGATGTGTGCAATAACCACGGGCCCAGTTAACATGCTGCGTCTGCTACAGCCCAATAATTCGTAAAGCATAACGATAATGTGTTCCTACGCATGCATCTAATGCGACCATAAACAAAACTTTGTGGCGATACACGCAGGTATGGGAGTAGCATTTCCGAGGCAATTAACTCGAAACAATGGTAGTATATCAAGATCCTACTGTATATACTGGACACCCGGATTACCTGCATTCATTATTTGTAGCCCTAACTACCCGTAAACAACGACGGGACTTGCTGCGTATGCAGTACGTCACTGTTTCTCTTGGCTTTTGTTATTTTTTAATGCTATTTTGCTTTCGTATAAACAAATGTAACAAAGTTAAAAAGAAAATTAGTTCAAGAGATAAACAAATGATTGATGGTCTGAAGTGTAGATAGTGAAAGAAAAATTAATTCGGAGTTGCATCTTATGCTATATCATTTTAGGTAGAGACTTTCAAAGCCCTAAAAATTATTAAAGGGAAGACAGGTGTATTGAACACCTATACAATCGTATTGCAAAATTGTATTGCTATATCAAAAACTGTGTATTTTTAATTTTCTTTGATTTTATTATATAATGCGAATGTGGCGACATAATCACAAATTTAATACTAACAAAATTCTTTTTCTCTTTACCACAAGGCATCTAAAATGAACTCAAAGGCTACAACAATATGCCATTGTTATGTAAATAAGATACTTACTGTCATGACTATGAGATATGCAGGATATTTCACGAAATAAATTATGACTAGAATGAGGTTCTTCTGTGAAAGTGTTTTCTTTTAGTGATGTACTTGATGTGGGGGATTCAATATTTTTTTCTTTGTTATCTGTTTTATCCAGGAGTCCTCTGTATGTTGTGCTGAAAATTGTTTATTTATATAAAATAATCTATACTAACATATAAAATTAAAGAGTTTGTTTTGTTGGAACGCGCTAATCTCAGGAACTACTGGTCCGATTCGAAAAATTATTTCGGTGTTATTAGATAGCTCTTTTATCGAGGAAGGTTATATGCTATAATATCACCACGCTAATACCAATAGTAGCGGAGCACCAGCGAAGAATGTTTCAAAATCAGATATTTTTCCATTTGAAAGTGTTCACTGTGTGTAAGCATTGTATACGTTACCATGGTAACGTGGTAAGTTTCTATCGCAAACATTTTCAAAGTATATATTGTGTTTCTATTCAAAAAATTTATTCTATGTTAGTTTTGTTTCCAATTTTTTATTTGTAATCTATGATGATCTTACGTATTACAGAAATAAAGTGTGGGTATGTAACATTAAAATAACAACTTTTTGGCGAATGGACATGGCTATAAATAATAAAAAAATATTTTATGGCGGTAGTCTGTCTGTTTGTTCAGAGTAATCTCCGAAACGGCTGGACCTATTTTCACAGGAATTTCACTAGCAGATAACTGACCTTATAATGGGTAACTTAGAATATTTTAGTTTGTTACCTGCGACTTCATCCACAGTACTGTAGCTAAAATGTTTGGACTGATTTTCACGGGACTTTCTCTGGTAGATAGCTGTCCTCATAAGAAGTAATTTAGGTTTTTAATCCGCCTTTGGCCGCAGCAGAATATCCAAAATGCTTGAACCTACTTTCACGGGACTTTCACTGGCAGAGAACTCGCCGTATAAGAAGTAATTTAGACAATTTTTTTTTGTTACCGAAGACTTCGTCCGCAGTGCTATCTCCAAATCGGTTGAACGATTTTCAAGGGAGTTTTACGGGGAGATAACTAACTAATGAACTATTTTATTTTAAGCTAGCGGGTTCGGCGGAGGTCCCACCTTGATAAAAAAAATAAAACTTTGATAAATTATAGCTAAACCTTCCTCATGAATCATTAAAAACAGTACGAAAATCCGTTCTGTAGTTTATCGCGAACAGACAGACAGACATGGCAGAGTACTTTGTTTTACAATATGTAGTGATGATCTGTTACCCCTGCATTCGTCCGTGTGAAATTGATAAAAAATATGTTGCTTACTGTTAAAAAGCGCGAGAGACGCACCTGTACTCGGATATAGAAAAATAAATATAATTGAAAGTCATATGTTCGTATATAATTTGAAATATATTACCTTTTTTGGTCAACTTAGCAGCCATTACTTTTTTATTAACTGTGCATGCGTTTACATAACTGAATGATTGTAGCAACTTATAAAAATAACTTAAATATATCAATGATAAGGGCACATTATATCTACATAATAACGTAATAAAAGATTTAACACACATTGTTTTGATAATGTATAAGCTTAAAATTTTCATTACTTCTTATATAGCGTAAGTGAGCACTGAGGATGGTATATAGTAGGATAAAGTTCCAGGTATGTTGTTGATGGTAAATCACATCCCATTTTACACACTGATAGTATTCACATATCTAATGTACACGTTACAGTAGATGTGTGTTATACTTACAAATGTTTTTGAAAGAGCATTTGTACTCTCAATTTGACATTTCTTTAATACATTTAAAAAAAACGCGCAGACTTCAGCTAGTCATAAATAATAATAAAACAAATTATGAAAAATCATAAAAATATATGTGTTGTGAAAATATTATATATTAATTTTTAAGAGGATATACATTTTGTATGAGAGATAATTAAGGTTACAAAAATGATATGATTTTTTAAATTTCATAAATACAGATTTGAAATAAATTATATTATTAATTTCTATATTTTATTTTTATTCTATAAGGAAGGTGTGGTATATATAATTGTATTCATTATGTGGTTATGGAATGTCTCACCTGCCACTTGAATTGCATGTACCGTCTCCAGTGCGAGGTACTTTATTCGGGAGTGTATCACATAGGCGTGCCTCTTTATAAAACAATATTATTGCTTCTGCTGCTGCTTCATTTGGTGACAGGTTTCTTGCCTGTAAGCCATTGTTTTTACATTATACTATAAATAATAATATAATAAATAAATAAAATAAAATAAAATGGACATAAAAAAAGATCACCATCTAGCTGTTTATGGATAATTTTTATATAATTATAACCACTTATTTAATTAAGATCAATAAAATTGCTAACTCTATAATAGTAGTATATAATAAAATAAATAAAACAAAATGTTTTCTGCTTATAATTTTAGAAATTTCTATTCAGAGGTTACTGTTTAGAGGAATGATTTCTTCAGTTTTCTGAAAAGTACTTTATTATATGATCAAATATGATAAAAACTTTAACATTATACATTATAAATTCATTTAAATTTATCTATTCAAGGAAGTCACAAAAATGTGACATTGACATATAAGCAAATAAAAAATGAAAACCCATAAAAGTGCTCATTACAGAAAACTATTTCTGATTTACCAGACATTCAAACAAATTCATAGTTCAAGTGAACATCTTTAGTTTAGTGTTTAAATGAAGTTGATAAATAATAGAAGACAATGTACAAAAAACAGAAAATTTACTATTCTTTAACATTCTGTAATGTGTCATAGAATAACTAAATAAAGCTTATTGTAACATATGTTGATTTAATAAAGTCATTTTTTGTATATGATAGACATACTGGCAATTGATATTTATCGACATACTTTGCAGATTACAACATATAATAAACTATAGAAATGAAAAATAGTGCATAACATTTTGGATAATAGTGGATTCATTTAAGAACTAAAATAATCCAATAACAAGGTGACAAATCCACTAAACTATTGTATAAAAACTATTTATTTTTCTTCTTTTATTTCGAACTGACTATGCTATTGACCTAGCTAGGTCTTAACAGCTACACCACACTATGAAAGTGAGCGCTTAAGGCACACAGCCGATTTTATTTGGGCAACTAGCTCAAGGGTGCACTGTACACCTCGGCTTGGGCTGTTGCCTGATACATAGAATTCGTGACCTATCTGAGCTAACCTAAGCTAGGCTACATATTCATACTTATAACTCTTATATGTATTTTATGTCAGATAATTTTTCTAACCTATTTCCTAACCTATTAAATGGAAAAATAAAACCCTTCCACTTTCATGTGTAAGTGGATGTGATAAATGTAATATTGTAGTGTTGTAAGATTTTGTTACTGTATCGCGCAAGCAGCATAAAAACTATTTAATAATTGTTTATATGAGACGAAATAATAAATCAAACATTTTTATATAACATGATAGTACAAAAGAAACCGATACACTACCTCACCACTAGATGCACAATACTGATTATCACAGTCAGGATTACCACAACCATCAACCAACTGGTAAAAATATCTTTCTATTAATTGTTTAGCTGCAGCACGCTTCATAATGTCTCCGGACTTATTTGATAATGCGCCAGAGCATAAATTTGACGGGGTTTGTTCTTCAGCAATGTTAGGGGTTGAATCTTTTGACGATGATGCTTCACTCCCCCTAAAATAATTAAGAAAAATCTTGAAATAAGTTTGAGCATATCTGCATAGTCACCGTATAAAGAAACAAAGAGTAAAAATAGCAAGTAATGCTACCTAACCTTTTTAAAAGCAACTACGCAAAAGACAAATATAAAGACAATAACATGAAGTAGATGAACGAATTTCTCCCTGACTTTAGGTATTGATAAGAAGAATACAATGTAGGTAGGTATTATCTTTTAAAAAAATAACGTAATTATTACCTACCTTGAAGCTTCGTCAGTTTCGCTTTTTGAGTTCATAGAAAAATCTCACAATGTCAAAATAAATCTAAAGCGAAGATGTAGATAAATGCGGTGAGAAATAAATGAACTTTCATATGTTATCGGGCTTGAACAAAATAATTCATAAAATTAACCGTCACCAAATAAAAAATCTGCAAATGACCTATCCATTTCTACTTTCTTCTATAAACTGTCAAAGTCGACCATTTTGTGTTTCAATTTACACAGAATTCATTTCACTAATTACTATATATGTAAAGAAAGCATTTTTAACATTGTATTTTTAATATTGTAGTAAGTAAAATAATATCTATAAAATTATGGTTACCTTTATCATCATTAATAAAATGTATTATTATTTATTTATTTTTATTTTATTTTACAACCTATGAAAAACATAATATCTAAGAGTGTTTGTTATAGATTAGACACAATCTTATGCAGGTTTGGTTTGCCACGTACATATCACATCGTCTCCATATCATCTGCGCACTAATGGTTTAGCGGAAAGAATGGTAAGAACTTTCAAGACAAAAATGAATACGAACAATGAAAATTATCTTAAGCCACATTTATTAGAATTTCTATTCACATACAGGAACACTCCACACACAACGACGGGCATCTCTCCTGCCCAAAAGATGTTTGGTCGACAACTAAATTGTCTGTTGTCCAATATTCGGCCAGATTAAACAAGACAACAACAATATAAACAGGTGAAGACAAATATTATGAGCTCTAATCTAACTTACCATCCATGTTTACATAAAGACAAAACAAGAAAAAAATGACAACCTGCTACTGTGAGAGCCCATAAGCAAAGATACTCATATCGTCTCTACACCTGGTGGGGAGGAAAAGCGAAGACACGCCGATCATATTAGGCCTCGAGCTTTGCCTATGCCAACATCTTTAAACCTTGCAGAACCTTTTAAATGCACAATAAACTCTGCTGTTGATCCACCTCTACCGCCAACTACGCCGGCAACATCCTCGTTACCAGCCTCCACATCCTCATCCCCAACACCTACATCGCCGTTACCAACATCAACATCCTCATTACCAATTCCCATTGCATCTCAACCACGGCACAGCCAACGTCAAACACTAGACGTGATTGAGGACTTGTAATTTAGACGAGGAGGAATATTATGAACTGAAACCTTCTTATGTATTTTCAAATATAGAATCAGAAATATTGTATATATTGTTTTATGTCATCATTATAAATCCAACTGATTTATCATCTATGATAAATCATCATAGATAGATTATCATCTAAGATAAAATGTGTTTTATTTCAATATATGATACATAGTGATTATGTGGAATGTCATCTTTAGGCAGACTGGCCGAAATGTAATTATGTAGATATCGAATATGTCAATCAAACAAATGAAAGATTTCTTGTGACTATAAAAGCCATAAAATTCGGAGTGCGTAACTCCCTGTCGAGTATTGACTACGCAGCTCAATTACTCATTTTCCACGAGATCTCGGAGATCTCGGCGTACGAAGAAACCGCCCGAAATCCTCTTCTAGGTTCCGTTACGGCAATTCATAGATTTCCAGCCATCGCGGCTACACTACAACGGCTCGCTCGGACAGCCGTTCAAAATAAATAACTCATATAAGATAGAGTAAATCGCGTATTTACGTCTATCTTCCCCGAAAACGACCGTTCAATAATAATAATTTTGTTATGTCTATTTTTAGATTTCGGCGCCGTCGCCGCTAAATAAATTTAAATTCGATCTTATTAAATGCGTGTTGCGCCCACGCTTTTTGTAATCGACCCTCACTCCGCCGCGAGGGCAGGGATCCTCTTTAGCTCCCGCACACATCGCGGTTCTCAGTAATATCTCGAGCCTAGGTTACCCCCGCGCGGAGCCCTCGAGATATTATTATCGCGATACAGTGATTCACCTACATCACATGAACACACATATGAGATCATCTCTCTCACACAGGTGCACATACATACACATGGTGGGAGGGTTTTGTTTTTTTTCCCTCATCGAACTGAATCAAATAGTTTAGTTCGTTTCATTCCGATATACACGTATTCATTTGTGAATCATGCAATTTCGATTGTATGGTTCACAAATGTATATATGTATGAATAGCTTAGAATAGTTAGCTAGGTCAGACGCGATTTTTTCCAGGTAACAGCCCAAGCCGAGGTGTGCGTGCACCCTTGTGTATGTTACCTAAAACCCAAATCGGTTGAGTGCCTTAAGTGCCAACCTTAGTAGTCCGGTGAAGCTGTGAGCGTAGTCAGTTCGAGAAAAAAAATCGGAGTCCGTAATATAGACTGTATTGTATTTTATTATCACGTTATCTATGTAAATCAGTTTAAGCTTCTACAATAATATTATCTTTTCGGTTTTGGGGTTTGGCATTTGTCTGCCATTTATATAATTAGAGATGTCATTTGAAACAAAAAGCCTACAAAATTACAGAAATACTATAAAGATGTATACGTAATATGTTGATAACTTAATTGTACATGTATTAGACTTCATTCTTGCATTCAAAATAAGACGCTTTATTTAATTTTTTTATTTACTATCATATTTTACAATGTAATTAGCATCCATACTTTTTACAATGATACAAAGGATACAATTTGCATGTTGATATACAGGTATCCCGGCACTCATCATGATTGGCAACATCTAATACAATTGGCTGTAGAGTAGAACTGTTGATATTCTTAAAAATATTGGTTGTTCGATTAATCGATATTACTAAATATATTCATATTATAGTTTAAAACATGGACTTATTAGTATAGTATATTATGTCCATGGTTTATATTATTGAAAAAAATATCGATATTTCAATTTATCAATATTATTTAAGAAAAATTTAATACCGCTTACATATCTTATAATCCAGTATATTAATTAAAGAAATTATTTTATAAATTTGTCCATTTTTATACTTATAGTTCAAAGGCACACAACATGTTCAAATCATATTTTAACTATATTCAGTTTAACAAATTCTTCTACCTTTGTCAGATGCTTTAAGTTAATAGTGATAAATAAAATGAGGTTTAGACTTAATTTTATGACTTGACTTGTAAGAACATTGGTGTGAGTAAGTCTCAGAAATTATTGTTTAATTGAAATAAGACAAAGTTATTTATAAATACCAATTCTTTTTACTAAGATTTTGTAAAAAATACTCGTTTTGTATGTTCATTCGTCTAACCATTACGATTAAAGTAGGTACTAAGTATCAAATATTTAACAAATAAAAATATCAAAGAGGTATATCTACCCAAAATTACATTTTGTTTTAAGATAATAAGCATATAAATAAACTAGAGGAAAAGAGACAACATAATATAGTTTAACTAAAGTATAGTAGAACGATATAAGAAAACAAAAACATAAAAAATATCGACCGTTAATATTTCAATATCGAAATATCGATATTTTGTTAACGGTCCTACTAACTGTAGTGTTGTGAAATGTGAAGTTGTCATTTTCAAATGTCGTTTGTGTTTGCATTTTAGAATCAAATCTTATCGTTTATGAAATTTAATTCCATAAAAGTAAAAGCTCTCAATTGTAAGTTTGCTCCAATTCGGTGTCTTTATAAACAAGATTTACTGAAATTCATTCAATCATGACAGAAGTTCTACCAGCCGAAGAAGCAAGACAAGACCGTGTGGAAACCATCCTCAAAGGCTTCCAGATGTATCCTTTTTCTTGTATTATCATTCATTTATGCAATTTTATATGCGTGAAGGTAAACGCAATCGATGAAGAAGTTTAGATTTTCTTAATTTTTTTTTGATCCAGTATATCTAAATAATGAAAGTTGTAATGAGGGTAATTCAATTTTTAATAATTTTCCAATATATTCAACGCGACGACTTTGGAAATTTCCATAGCGTAACCCTAAATAAAGTGATTACTAGAATTTAAATGTTTATGGATAATTTCAACCCGCTTACTATACTTGTTTTAACTACAAAAACGGCTGATGTTGTGATACACTGGCTGGTTATCTTGTTATGAAAAAAAAACTTATTATACACTCTTGTTTTAATAAATCATTTATACTGTGAAATACTTAGTATTTGTGAAATACCTTTTAAATCATCATAAATGATTGCCTAAAAAATAGACTTACCTTACATAGAATTATAATAGAAATTGGATGAATCTTCGTGATGCCGATTCAGGTAAATATTTAGAATGTTTATAGTTGATTTCAAATTACATTTGCATACAGGTAGTGTTCTATCTGGATTCTGAATTTCATATAGTGATGACCATGGGTGTGTTAATATTAATTATTTCTAGGCAAAATTCTCTGGCAACATAATGAAGATATGTCAAACCCTGAAATAGAACACGAAGCTCGTGTTCCGAAGCGCATTTTAAAATGCAGAGTTGTGTCTCGTGAGATGAACTTCAGTTCCATTGAGTCTATGGACAGGTTTAGGTTAGAACAGGTAATATAATAATAAACAAATTTATTATTTAAAAAAATGTAAATTCATTGTTTAAAAAAATATATATTGCACATTATTTGTTGAAACTTAATATGCTAGGTAGGAAGAATTATCAATATCTCTTCTGATAGAACTGAAGTATTGTCTATGATTATGTTAGGGTAGTTATAATTATTTATCAAATAAGAATTTGTAATATATCACAGATTTTAGAAATTGTAAGGAAGATTAAAAAAAGGTTATCCATATCTGTCAAGTTGATTCTAAGTTAAAAGCTATATCATTCTTTTTAATTCATTACAATAGATGTTCAATAAAAATTATAACACCAGCAGTGTTCTGCAATTTGACCCAATTAAGTTATTTAAGTTAGATCATAATTGCATGTTTCATTTACATGAGTACTTCTTGTTTCATGGCTCTACTCCTTAGTGTCCTAGCAGGAAAATATGTAACAATTTTAAAAATTGGCTTCATGTTCCATAACTACCCTCTTAACTTCTTCAAATATATTTTTTTTCTTCAGATTTATAATATACATATAAATTAACATGTTTTTGCACTTTAATTCCAGAAAGTTCTATTCAAGGGTCGCTGCTTAGAGGAATGGTTCTTTGAATTTGGTTACGTAATTCCAAACTCGACTAACACTTGGCAGTCAGTTATTGAATCTGCACCAGAATCTCAAATGATGCCGGCAAATGTTCTGAAGTAAGTGTTATAAAACCTATATAATATAATATAATGTATGAGTATATTGAAACAGTACTGATAAATGAATCATAACAATCAATTACATCAGTCTTTAAGCGCAGGGCCAAATAATGTTGCAGCAATGGTAATAAAAGTTACTCTTGCTTTTTTTATAGAACCAATAATTTTAAAATAACAATGAAATGTTATATATTAATTATCATTGTCATCACATCAGCCTGTTAGAGATCCACTGCATAGGCATCTTCCCGAAAGAAGGCATATGCATAATCACAGCGGTCAGCTCACAACGTATTGATAAGTCCACAGTTATATATCTTCCCACATATGGTGGTATAGCAAAATCATTTCTCAGGTTCACATTTCCTCACTAGTTTTATTCATCATCAGCAGCTATCAGCAGATAGGATAGACTTTGTTATCGATATAAAAGCCAAAAATAATTCTTTTCCAATTTTTGTCTGTCTGTCTGTTCCTGTGAACACTTATCACTCTGAAAGTACTGAACCAATTTTGGCGAAACTTGACACAGTGATAACTAATATTACTAGTTTACATATAGGATACTTTTTATCCCAAAAATGGGTTCTCCAGGATAACAGACGAAAGTAAAAAAATTGTAGTTAATGAAATTATTGACGGATTTTGGTAAATTTTCTTTGTGCTATATTTAGCAGCTAGATTAGCTAAAATTTTAAGCTATATTTCATCTCCTTATGCTACTTTAAAAAAAAAATATTTAAAAAATGATCATTGGGATTCGAACTGACGCCTTCTTCGGTCCATCTAATGTACAGTATGTTATAATTGAGCTACAGCTACATGACATTTCTATGCATAATTATCAACCACATATGAAAAATCTGTGTAAATGAAACTGTCACTTATATGCTGTTACATTTATTTTATTGTATAAAAAAATGTTTGCTAAACAAAGGTGACAAGATTTTTTCCTAAAATACAAACATGATAATAGTTACATTGCATTGTAGAAGAGGAATCTCAATTAGAGTTCAGTCAGTATGTTTCGATATTTCATAAAATTAGTTTTCTAAATATTGTTGTCTTGAAGTAGTTGGGTTCAGGTTTGTGAATCTACGATTAAAATAATTAGTTGAGGTGCTTGCAGTTACCATACTATGTTATATTTATACTAATATTATAAAGAGAGGCAATGTTTTGTTTACGGTGAACCCTTAGCACTACTGCCCCGATTTTGAAAATTCTTTCACTGTTAGAAAGGTATATTATCCCAAGTTCAGTCTTTCAGTCAAAAAAGTGGTTTATATGTCAAAAGTAAAATTTGACAAAATTAAGTTTGTCTGCAGATTTTACGTATACTTTACAAATTCTTATAAAACAAACAACTAAATCAAAATGCAAATTTAATATAGATAAAGTTTAGTTTTTACAGTATGTTAAGTGATGAAGTAACAAGGGGTACTTGGAAGACATTTATCAACAGTATATGTATGTAGGTTAGTTTTATCTTAATTGAATCCTTTAGGTAATGCTGTGAACAGGATCTAGGCTTATTTTAAAAGATTTCTGGCATACCATCTGGGTATATGTTTGAGTGAGTCCCTGGATAGTTTGGATTCACAATTGGAAGTACTATATGAAGCTGCAATCGGGTTTTAGGTTTATTAAGATTGTTTACGTTTAAAAATACAATTGACACTGGTAATAACCAATTTGGTGCAAATGAAGTTACACGGGTCCGCTAGTAGGAATATAAAAGAATAATATATTAAGAAAGCATGTTATTTCTCTTTCTTTTTTCAGTGGGAATGTGGTGATCGAAACAAAGTTCTTCGATGGTGATCTCCTGATAACAACATCCCGTGTTAGATTATTTTACATATAGTTTATTCCTTTTGGAATATTAAACGTTTACTAGTCTCTGTAACTTAGATTTTATATGCATTCCCTCATGAAATGAAAATGTCAATTTAGATTATATTCCTTCTCAAAAGAAATTCTACCCTTTTTGTAATCCTCACAAGTGACCTTAGAAATTTTTAAACAAAAATTATAACTTAAGTCCCAATTAGATCTCATTAGGTAATTCTACACTTTAGATACCCCTATGCAAATTGTTATTAAACTTAGTATGCTTTGTTTATGTGGCTTATTAAGCTTGTGAGAATTATAAATGTAATTAAAGATCAGTTGTAAAATTTAAAATAATTCGTTTATGAAAATAATCCTTGTCATTATTTAAGAGTCGTAAAGTTTGTAACCCTCAGTAAAGGGTTATTTCTAATAAAGTGTTTGAAAATATTCTCTCTTTATTGTAATAAAGGGTTAGTTAATATTTTCAATACAATTACATTAATGTATGCACATTCTCCTTACTAAATCGTATTGTGTTATAATAAATTTAGAAATGCATGGTTTATACTACATCTAACAGAAAGAGTGCATATTTTTTGCTTTATTTGTACTAATTTATAGAATAATAAGAACATATTAAAATAAATTATAAATCACTTATAATAACTTTTTTTTCCTGTGAAATAAAACCGTTGTTTATTCATAAATGAAAATCAGCCCGTTAGCACCGTTAGTATAATATTTTTATGTGATTTGGGGCGAACGAACATGCGGATCGCCTGATGATAAGTGATCACCGCCGCCCGAACACGTAGGGAATCACAGAAGCGTTGCCGACCCTTGAGAAAGGAGTGGACTAGTTTCTTGAAGGTTTAAAGGCTTTATTGGTACGGAAACGCCGCCGCAGGGAATTCACTCTAAAGAACCGCTGTGCGAGGAGAAAACATTTACTAAAATCGCACAGTAAATGTCTTCCAACCATCGAGATGACATTGATAGAATTTCAATTCGTGGCGAGTCGTTCGGTAATGGTATCAGCAGGTATCAATATGAACAGCTCTTCGGAATACTGTCTGTGGTAGATATTGTAAATGACGTAAAATAACGCAACGCCCCTACGAAACACCGAAGGTCGAGCTTTAACGAAAACACCTGAAACGGAATTAGATGGCATTGAAATGCTCCAACACAGGAAAACAGTATTCCATGTGTGATATTTTTTTTCCGAACTGACTACGCTTTTGGCCTAGCAAGATCTTAACAGCTTCACCGGACTACTAAGGCGAGCGCTTAAGGCATTCAGCCGAATTAATTTTGACAACTAGCTCAAGGGTGCACGGCACACCTTGGCTTTGGCTGTTGCCTGATACATGCAATTCGCGACCTATCTGAGCTAACCTAAGCTAAGCTACATATTAATACTTATATGAGTTGTTGAAACATATATGTGTACCAGGCACACATACCTCAACAAATCTTATATATATTTCGTATCGGATAATTTTCTAAATTATTTCATTGTGATAAGGGAAAAAATAAAACCCTTCCACTTGCATGTGTAAACGTGTATGCGTGCACGTGTGTGGAAGTGATATGTGTAAGGTTGTCGCAGTGATGTGAGATTTTGTGTCACTGTATCGCCCGAGCACCGCACTCAAGGACTCCACGCCTAGGGAACGGACCTAGGCTTAAGCCGCTGCCGAGGGGGGCCTAATCTGGTGTGCGGGAGCGAAATTGACCCCCAGATTCCATGTGTGAACAGATTTGCGCTTTTAATACTTAGCTGAAATCGGTGAAATGGATTAGACGCTTGTGAGCCCAAACATATCAACTGGCCAATGGCTTACTTATTAGTATTTATGTACACCCTATAAGTTCTAATATCTAAAGTTGTGGTTTCAATAAATACTTACACATAGGTTATGGTAACTACTAAAGAGTACTGTTAGGTAATTTCGTTAAACGTGACCATAAACCTTGTAAGCTAGTATATAGACTAATCATATACTATTCAATATATTATTACTATTGTCAATTATAATTTTTATGCGACCATGTATGTCGGATAGAAAATGGCGTGTTTATTAACGCCAAGTAACGTTATGTTTTCAATTAAAAAAAAAAAAATTTAATGTTTTATTTATTACTAGCTAATGTTCTTGACTCGATGTGTGTCGTTTATTATCTTGACAACATATTCTATGTACAGAAGAAAAAACAAGCACCAGACCGCTTAACCCACCTCTCAACGGTAAGAAAACGAACATCACCCAACGCGTAGTACTTATGAAAAATCCTAGATTCTTAAAATAACTTTGTATTAAAAGAAGTTATTGTGTTTTTTGTTAAATAAAAGGACCAAGTGTATAAGAAGTAAAACTTTCTTTGCGAAATGAAATTTGTAAGAATCGACCGATGCGACTTTTTTTCAGCGCGGCGTACTGCAAAAAGACGAGGAATATACAATAGAGGTAACTAAAGACAGCAAATAATATCTTAAGATCTGAGTCCAGATACACGAGCACCAATTTATAAATCGTTTCTGATAAACATAATATAGATGTTTGAATACATATAGTAGTAAATATTTACCAAAACTATGCTTAATAAAACTTTTAGAACGGCCAGGAGTTTGCAGTCATAGGCCACAGGATAAGTACATTGTATAATCGTAGGCTGTGTTTTGTAATTTGTCTTGACAGCGGCAGAATATGAAAGTTACCATAGCGCTGACAACGTACACTATTTTTTTAGTAGTCTCGATTGTTGATTAAAAATTAATAAGGAATGGTATATTCATGTGTACAAAAGTTTCTATATAATATGATAGAATGCACTAAGAGGGCGCTGTCATAATAGTTCTATATTTCAAAGAAAACGTCAAAAATTGTTAGAATCATCATATATATTAATACGTGAAGCCTAAACTTTGTATCCCATTTTAACGGAATTGGGCGAACGGATGAACGTGAAATTTGGCATAGTTAAAGTTTATATGGAGGAGAAGTGCAGAAAGCTATTTATTTTATATAAAATGCATTAGAAGTACATTAAATTAATTAAAGTATGCATTACTCATACTACTGCTTCAATTTTACACAACATATATACACATGTAAATAAAAAGACATTTTGACATCTGCCAATAAAGGACTTCAAAAAAGGTTGTGAAGGAGGTTGCTATGCTCGATTGTATGTATTATTTTACTCTTACGTTCCAATTACCCTTTTTCATTCTACATTCTACAATGATATTATAACATAATACCCTTTGACAAAAGAACCCTAATAAAATTCAAACTTTAAAAATCAATTAACTATGGTCGAATGTCGACCTCTGGGCGCCCACTAGTATAATGAAATAGATCAATATGTCGTGTGCAGACGTTGTTTTCAAAAAACTTATAAAGAGACATTCTCAAGGCTCAACTAAAAAAGATAATTATTCCCTCCATTAAATGTATGATGAAATATTTGTATATATACTGCGTTGTTATCTTACCATTTATTATTGACTACTCTATCCAATATAACTACTTCCTTGTATATTCTATTGATTTCCTTGAGTATACCTCACTTCTACTGCTGTTAATTCCAGGCCTCACGTATGCTACAGTAGCTCCAATGTGGTCATTTATTGAATCCTAATGTTATATATTCCTGTGTACAAATTTTCGACTAAAAGCTCATATGAGATAGTTTTCCCTACCTCTATACTTTATAATCTTTATTTGTAGTCCGGTGAAGCTGTTAGGGCCTTGCTAGGCCAATATCGTAGTCAGTTCGAAAAAGAAATAATTTTTGGCATCGCTATATTATGAAAGTTTTTTTTTCTCGAACTGACTACGCTATTGGCCTTTTTGGAGGCCTCTACAGCTTCACCGGACTACTATTATGAAAGTAGTATCTAGGACAACTGCGCTTAGTTCATTATTATACTACAAACAAAAGCGATCGTAGTTCACGCATACGTTCAATAGATGGCAGTTAATCTATATTATAAAATTGACCTCATTCGTTAACTAGATGGCATTAGTAGCATCAAAGTTCGTATTCAATTGTAAATATTTACAAATCTATGGTAAACATACAACAGAATTAATTTTTATTGCTAGACGGTTTACGACGCAAAAAATATTGTAGCTATGTACTGGAATGCTAAATGATAGGAGAACAATATTTGGTACGTTTTTGAAGTATACTATTTATTTATTAGATAAGCATATACGTTTTTATACTAGCCTTGTTATTTATCGGATAAATAAAGATATAGAGTATCAAATTACACAGAATAGACTATATTACAGTAGTGTATGTTAATAAAGCATTCGTAAGATATTCACAATGAAGGTAATGAAAAGCTCTCGAGGTGGAATGTCATTGCAGGAAAAGCGTCCGTCGCGACGTTGTGTTGGTGACGACAGGAACCTTTTGTAAATTAAATCATCGTTGCCGGTGCTACATCCTCTTTAGTGAGAACCATTCGACGGGTTTCTTCGTACGCTACCAACGAAGGAAGTAGCATTGTTTTTATTCACATCACACACACCACTCCGCATATAAATAATAGAAATTATCTAATTATGTGCCGGCAAGTACTAGACGCGTACTCGCCGGGAATTTTAATATCGGTGGCGTGCTCACCGAACAATAAATAATAATTACGATGACATATCGATAAATATTGAACGCTTTTTTTCGATAGTAAGGTCGATGTTATCGGTTACAGCTATTACATATTGTAATTTAACGATAAGCTACCTAAATTTGAACACGTTAGATTTATATAGGTGATAGTCACGTGTATTATTTATATTCGTATTGTTCAATAATAATGTGGAAAAAGTTATGTAGCTTTTATGTTTTTATTTTGATGCATCAGAATCATGTAATATAACTACTGGTTATACAATTTTCGAAATTAGACTATAGTTCTTTTTTTATATAAGTTGATTTATGTTTCTTTGTCAAAGATTGTATAAATATTGTAGTTAAAATATGTAGTCATCGTGAAGTATAACGAATAGGGAATTAAAAATATTAATCGATTATGTAAGTTATATTGATAATAAATTCAGCAAATTGACTACTAATCGAAAAACAAAAGAAAATATGTTGACAAACAGCAAAAAAAGGTACTGAACCTTTTTTATCTTTGCCAGTTTATATAGATGAACAACAATAAACGTAAAAGTTGAACTAAGTAAAATGAGGTTATTTTTTATAAATTGCGCAATACATACGATATTGTGTTTAATAAAAATAAAACATAACCTAAACATTTACGTTTACGTACTTGTTTATGTGAGCCTGAATATAGCTTTCTATCGGTGAAAGAATTTTTAGAATCGGATCAGTAGTTCCGGAGATTATCATCTACAAACATACTTATAAAATTTATGATATTGCTATAAATTCTTGCATTAGATACAAGTTTTGTGTAGTCGAAGACGGCTACTAGCAATGAAACTAATAATATTTTTATACTTTTCTTCTTCGTGACGCTTATAATATTTTCAGGTATTCCCAATAAATTATGGACTATCTTTGTAAAAGCTTTAACTAAAAACCCGAGGTACGAGATTTGCACGTTGTCTAACCTAAAGAAGGCTTAACACATGGGTCTACCTACAGGTCTTAGTTCGATGAAGCTAAATCAGTAATCTGTGAAACGATTAATACTAAGTAATAATAATTTTTATATAAAAATAATTATTCTCTGAGATTCCCACGTAATTGTAGAGTAATTTTACGTATATAAAATACATGAAAAGTGATCACGTCCCCTCAGACGTATAAGAATTAAGCGTGAGTTTATGAATGTTATTTTTACGCACACTTGGTATGAACAGTCGTAGTACTATTATACGTGTTCATAGTAGTGAAGCGCGGCCGCGCCACTTCGGCGGCGCAACGTTCGCCGGATGAACACCAAATGTGTGATATTTTTAGGAATGTTGATTGCTCTCTTCCTGTATCCGGCATGAACGTACCGCTCTGATCTGCCGACCCGCTCCGATAGAAAACTGCTAATTAGTGATGAATAATTAATAGGGACATTCTGTCGAAACATGAATTGCTCGGATGTGTTCGATTTTAATATCTTGAAATAAAATTATTATTTTAATTTTCTTGTTGATAAAACATACAAACGTTTTCTTAATTAATATAGTATAATATGGCATGTATTTAATCATTATAAATTAATAAGGTATCTTAGCACAGTGGGAAACGGCCGATTGCTTATGATTTTGTTGTTCAAATATTTGCTTCTTTTTTTTACTTTTTTTTTGGCAACCAATCTTTTAAATTATTACTGCCATTGTCGAGTGAGTATTAATATTACAAGTTTCTTGATATAATTACAACGAACTAACAGGATGGTGGCCATCTTGTTAGAACTTTCCATGGAGTTTTTGTGGCATCTCAGAATTCATGGTCCGTGGTATTATTTTCCATTCACTTCACTTATGCACAATAAACGAACTCTATTACATAAAACACCACCAATTTTACACAATATAGAGTCAAGTGTCACAAGATTATGAATATAATTCACTACATGACTGACCAAAATCCCGCCAAAAACTCATTTGTTTCTTTATGAACATTGTACAATGTATATCCATGTTTCAAAAAATTAAGTTGTAGAGAAAAACTAATCCGTTGGGGTTTAAAATCCGAGAAGTTCAGCTGATTTGATAGTTACAATAGCCTCACCGGTTCAGAGTTGATTCTGTGAAAAAAAAAACGGCAAAGTGCGAGTCGAAATCGAACGCCGAGTATTCCGTCGTCACAAAATATTTGTGTTATATATTTGGTAATAAAAAATTGTTTTCTTTTATCCAGTGCGTGTCTAGGTTGGAGCCCAATCAGATCGTTTTCAGTAATTGTTATATTGCTTTCTTGTGTAGGGGGCTAATTCATGTTTTATTCTTTTTCTGCTAAATTCAAATACCCTGTGAAAATTTCAGACAGCTATATGTTACGGTTCTAACTATACATTCCTTTATGAACAGTGTGGACTCAGTAATCGGGTTACTTTTTTGTGAAGGGAACTCTAATAAAATAATACTATAAGAAATTAATCCGCTATGTAGTGAAAATTTTCTCACAGTAACTAGATATGTTACCTCGAACGAGAAACTATTTCAAATCTTTATTTACACAATAATAATTGTAAATACATATTTATTTGTTTTCTCTCGACGGTTACCGTTGTACTTGATTAATATTAAACTTAAAAACGGATATACGATAATCATTTCATCGTGAAATAGATTACGTGGATTCTATTCCCACTCAGAAAAAACGTTTATGTGATGGCTTCGATCAACAATAACTAGATAAAGGGTCACGTACAAAATTGAAGCTAAAATCTGTCCGCGTAAATATATACTTATGTGTAGCTATTTGTTTACTAAGAAAGGGAGAAAAAAGTTATAAAACAGTTTTAAGTTCAGCCTAATTGCAACCATAACACCTAGTAATCAAGTCACAAATGTTCACAATATTATCTAATACTTACGATAAAACGAGCAAAGTAATTAATTACTCTCCTCACAAATGGAAAGACAACATGAACAACATTTAGTGTGAATTCAACCTTAACACACAATGAATAAAGTACGTTTTCCCGTTATTGTGCGTGACGAGACCAAACATTTGTAACACGGGTTTTAAATCGGTAATTTTGTTCAAAATTTGATATTATTTGTTAGTTTAAAGCGTAAAATATAACTTATTCAACATGTATTTAGCGAAAGTAAGATACTTCGGCCCTTAAATTGCTTTATCGGGTATTATTTTTGCATCTTTTGAATACACTGCGGCATGTGAAACGGGCTTACATTGGCTGTGTTTCAAACAAACTAAACAAAATAAGGGCTTACATTTCAAGTGAGCTTTTATTTAACGAGACGTATTTTTCGCGCCGACCCTTTATCTAGTTATTGTTGATCGAAGTGTGATGGACATGATTTTTAATATGTGTGTGCATAATTGAGGTAATTATGTGTATTATGTATATGAGAAAATCCGGAAAGATAATTCTACTTGCTTGCCTAAGTATGTATTCTAATTACAGAAAGTGTAGATATGTGAGTCAATATTTTCATTATAGGACTAATTAAGCGCCATTTCATGATATATATAGGATATTTTTTTATATTATAGGGGGCAAACGAATAGGCGGGTCACCTCAAATCAAATCAAATCAAAATCACTTTATTCAATTTAGGCCCTAAAAAGGCACTCATGAACGTCAAAACTACCACCGGTTCGGAAAACAACCCAGTCATCGTGAAGAACCGGCAAGAAACTCGATTTAGTTTATCTTTTTAACAAATATATATTATATTTACAATAATAATATATTATATATAAGTAAATGTCACAATCGTTTGTAATGGATGCACAGAGATGAGTCAACTCCAGACATCACCATCGTTCACATATTGATCCACTCTATAATGATGGTAAGTGATCACCGCCGTCCATAGGCACTAGCAACACCGGGGGAGTCGCCAGTGCGTTGCCAGCAGTGAGTGTTTACGCAGCAGAGTTCAAAATGTAATTGAACAAGGTAGTTGGAGTATTCGCGACTTGTATTATTTTAGACAAGACCACGGTGCAAAATTCCACATAAAAAAACCGTCTTTAGACTTCTTACGTTAACAGTTTCAGCTAGTACAATCAATTACGTTTTGCGCCTTGTACTCGTATCTCTAAAACGAAATTTCGTTCCGCGAACCACATTCGCTTCAATTCCCGTAGCTAACAGTGTTCGCTATTGATGGATAAGTACAAGAGGACATCGTTATAACCATCAATCATAGTACAAGTTTAGTAATTCAGCCGTGTCCAATTACACTTATTTTAGTTATAATACTATAAGTTTCTGGTACATTTCATAGCAACCAATATATCTAGGTATACTGTTATTGGAATTATACTGCTTTTGGCGCGTTAGGGAAAAATGACGAGAGTAAATTTTTACGATGCGCGTGCACACCGTGACGAAAATCGACACCCTGAAGTTATTAAGATGCGCGCGCACACTGTTACGAAAAACCGACACCCTGAAGTTACCTATAGTCAACTTTTTGTTTCTTTGTATTTAAAGTTTCAATATATTAAATACCTTTTTTCTATTGTTAGTGTGTTTTTTTCTACAAACGTAGAAAAAGACGAAAGATAAAAATTTTGAAAAGATTTTTATTGTTACGTCAAAGAAGTATAACTTCTAACGCGTGTACATAAGTACATACACACTTTTTTATACATAGGAAAGGCTTTTTTGTTTGTAGGAGGTGCATCATTCCTTAGTCACGTAGGCTGTGTTTTATTTTTATTCATTTTCATAACCCGTACGAAGTTACGGGCACTTACTATTATTCAATAAAAGCCAAAAATGTAATACGATGACACCTCGAAAAGAATACATAAATATAAGTGACGGTGAAACGGCCGTTGGTGCTCGGGGAGCGTAATGCACTCTGTGATTGTGTTACCAGACTGTTTAGCGTAAACTCTCGTCTTCTAGGAAATCGTCCCGTCACAGTGTTATTCTTGACATTACATTTCAATCAATTTTATGATGGATATTTACGTTTATAGCTTTTAATAAGATTAATTAATATGCAATGAAATTATTAATAAGTCGATATTTATGTATCTATAGATAAATAGGTAGAGACAAAAGAATTAAGTACATATTCTTTTTCTGTTTCTCAACCGATATCCTTTTTTTAATTTG
Organism: Antheraea pernyi; assembly: GCA_015888305.1. Lineage (NCBI taxonomy): Eukaryota > Metazoa > Arthropoda > Insecta > Lepidoptera > Saturniidae > Antheraea > Antheraea pernyi. The sequence goes on along the minus strand of MU158748.1, from coordinate 421,647 downwards.
AGTGTTATCTATATATATCTATATTTCACTTTGTTTCTTTGTTTGTCATATTTCGATCACTAGACGATTGATTAATTATTTAAAAAAGGTTGTTTTACTATGTTTGTAGATTTGGTCCCAAGACCTGCGAATACAATGTTAACCAATACATGTAACAAGCAACATGGCATCTTCTGGTTATATCTTGTTAGTGTGCATAATTAAATAATGTATTTTTTAAATATAATCGAACAAACAACATCCTAAGACGATAAGAGTGTAACGGGAACCACAAATCGGTTTCAGAAATCATCTCGTCATAAAGGAGGGCCGACAAGAAATTCGTCGTTATATTCTTTTAGCTTGTAATTCATATTGTACCATATTTGAATACAGCTTTGTTCTTCGTTTCTCGTGTACGTGCTATGTAATATTGTAGAAATATATTATACGCGGAAATATTATATTTCACTTGGAGTGGCCCATAAACTTGTATTACGCTTTTATTGTCGAGTTTCTTTAACGGTTCTGGGCAAAAAGATACTGAACGTACCTTCATCTTTTTATATTATTAGTAGATTATTTTGGAAGAATAAATACTATAATCGGTCGATGTAATGTTGGCAACCTCATTTGTAACAAACTCGAGCTCTAGCTATAATGCTGTGTGGTTTTTATTAAGGTTTATATGCTCATACACATAGAGTAACAAACCAGCGCGTAGTTAATAGAGACTGCATAATCGGATATAGTATGGGAACCGGGCGATCCGTTGTCGCGGGTGTAAGGAGGGGCCCGGGGTAACGCGGGGTAACCCCTAATGTTTCTATAGTGATGCGCATTACAAACTTGTACGGATACTGTATCGATATGTTACATATGATAAAAAAAGTTCGATAAAAATGTATTCAATTTATTTATTGTAACAATAGCATCTTAATCACTAAAATACAATAAAAATATATTTAATTAAATATTATAATACAAAATTTTGTAACCCTTAAATAAAATAAGATTATTATAAACTCGACTCTTCGAATTTACTTTATCTTTACTACTTTTACAAATGTAATAGAGTGTGATTTTTAAATATATTTTAATTAGCTGTACCCGCTACTTCGTCCGCGTGGAATGGTATCTTTGGATAGCAGTGTTTCACTGCCAAGAGCTTATTAAATTATTTAAGTACATAAGGTATATAGAATTAATATGTGTTTATTTAATAATCAAAATATTTAATAATGAAAAATAATAAGACACGTTTCCACGCTACCTTTGAGGTAGTGTACTTAGCGCGTTTTTCTTAATGTGGTTTCCCCGGTAGGCCTATTCCAGTGATCTGTTGTGATTATGTTTAATCTGAAACTATTGTCGGCCTTGAAAATTTATACACGCCACAGAACAAAACAGTCCAAGTTTTTTGTAACCGCATTTAGCACTAAGTACATACCTTTTTCCCAAACAAGCTAATTCCACTTGTTTTTTATTTTGAGTATTTTTAACAGTTCAGTAGTTTTGGCGTTAAAGCATCACAGACAGACAGGGCTACTTTTGCATTTATAATACTAGTAAGGACTAAAATATAATAAAAGTATATTTAATTAAATTTTATAATAGAAAATTAGCGCTTCAGACGCCTTTGCTGGCATTGTAAGCGTTTTATGTATAATAGACGTTGATGTGAAATACCTTCCAAGTATTCTATACGTGACCTGGGTTTTTTTTTTACGAGGGGTATCAATAGTTTTATCTGGTACAAAACTAGCTGTATCTTCTACGTCCATCAATGATTCTTGTACATGTTGGTCAATCTAAAACACAGAACGCATAATTTATTTTATTTAGAATAGTTCTATCTTACGTTAAACCATAAACAAACAATTAAAATGGACAAATAATAAATAATAATGCCTTACGTCAAGCTTTAAAGATGGAACTGCATTTGAAAATAAGTATCGCCGTTTCTTGCTCGAATCAAAACAAGTTTCCTCAAAATGTTCTGAACATATTGTAGTCCGAGGGCCAGGAAACCGACCATCTTTGCGAACTACATTAATCCATTTTTGTATCATCTTCTGATCCTTAGGGAAACTGTAACATTACGAAATTTGTCACTGAACATATCTCTAAAAATATATAAATAAATATTATACAATTTAAATGACAAATAAAAAATATCACAACAGTTATCAAAAGTGTCGGTTAATAATAGAATTAATATTGCTTATAAAATAAAAAAACAATTTATAGATACTCGATACAATCCGAATAGGCACAACACTACAGCGTCTTAGACATATGGCGCGCTGCCATGACAGTTTGGTTTAGTTTAATATTTTATTTCACAAAGAAACTTAATTTATTCAATACTTACACATGAAAAGAGATACACTAGATTTTAGGTTTTTCTTTCTGTAATGATTTTTACATTTTTTTACTGCACAATTAGACATATTTACTGCGTATAATAATATTTTAGCGGAGACGTTCATTGTCGGAGCTACGCGAACAGACTGATCGTGCTTACGGGAGTCGGGAAGGACATACATGAAAAATTCATGTATGAGTGGTAAGGCAGGCACGACGCTTATGCGACTTCTATTGTAAGTGTAAGCGGTTTCATAATTCTATGGCTCATACATATATTAACATGTAAGTAATACTTATTTATTAATTATTGTAGTAAAACATTACATTTTTTCTAAATTCAATCTTGTATAAATCGTTGTAAGCATTGTTTATGTTTTAATTCAGTTTTATGTCAACCGTATCAAATCGTTTAAACCAGAGCGTACAGTACTGCCTAGCAACACTGTTTGCGGGTCACCGTCCTCGGTCATACCCCTCCCCTTCGCGCCAACCCGACGTCCAGCTACGTCACGAATCTACGTCACCCGTGTGAGGTATAATCTATCTTGTTTGTCAATCTTCTAAATGACAAGTTATGGTGGAAGGTCACAGACTATACGATACTCTTTTGATATTACCACAGAATAATTAAACACAAATAAATAAACAAACACAAAATAAATAAACACAGATTAAACGTTTTATTTGTAAATTTTACAGTCGTTATAGTTATAACGTTTGACTAAAATTTCTTCTGATGCTATATGACCATGTGATCTAAGATGGCAACAGGTTTAGTCTAGAGGAACTGGCTCTTAACTGCAGCTGCCGGAACACATCTATTATATCTATAGGTTCGGCGGTGGACGTTCAATTTAAAACTGATAAGGTGCCAGGTGGGCAATGAAAAAATCTCACCTTCGAGTTATGGTTTTATTACGATTTTTTTTTATTGTAGCTCGGCAAAATGACTGCTGTGCCTGATGGTAAGCACAGTACAATCCAAAAACAATGACGACCACCGAGAGACATACTATCCATCGCCGGTCGCCGCTATCATGCCGGTCAGCGTAAGTATCTCTTCACGTTCTTTACGATGTTTTACTTCATCAAAAGCTCAGGCGTATGGTGAGATTTAAAATTACATCGATTGACGCAGCGAACAAACACACTATCACTCATCGCTACTAGTAAAAAGTGGTATGTAATCCATGAGTATGTTTAGATGACTTATCTTGTCCTTAGAAGTGACAAATGCCTGATACCGATAAAGACCGAAGTTTGGTTTTAGCTATCTCAAAAGTGACAATCAAGAAATTAATGATATTCTAAAAGATTGTTAGGTTGAGAAAATTAGTCCATAATTTTATTATTTCGATGATTGTTATTTCTGTAACTAAATTGAAACTATAGTCTTTTACTAATTTAATTTAATTTAATGATAGTAACTTCTAAGGCCTTAGTTGGGAAACCTACCGGTGTGGTTACCAATCAATTCCTCTAGTTATAAACTCTGTACTAGTACTGTTTCTTTGCGTCAAGATTAAACATATCGATGATGCTTCCAAATTCGAATCTTTCACAGATTATATTCACCATTCATATGACATATTATAGACTATGTAAGCACAAGTTCTACACTCAATTCAGCCACAAAGTACCAATGTCAATCAAATGATTGACGATACGAACTGATACAAGGATCCTTAGTTCTCAGACATAATAAGTAAAGTTATTGATCGGCTTCAAGATACGAATCCTACCTAACCTAAAATAAAACAAATAACACTGGCTATAGTAACCACTTAAAATTAAATCGACTACAAATTTATGTCCATTTTGTACGATGAAAATATCGCTTACGTAGCGAATAAAACAGACGCGATGAGGAGCCAATACTATCAAATGTTGTGTATCAAAATTGTGTATATATTATATGTATGTACGTACTTATAGTCTTCAACATCCCGACGTCTATAACAAATTTTATTTTTCGCTCATATTAACTAGTAGGAAATTATAGCACAACTTTGCCACATAATATTCCCAAACAGAATTTACTATGGTAAATAATATATTCATAATAATAATATATTTATAACAATGTTAATCTAGATCACCGAGATTTACTCCATAGGTTTTGATAATGCCGAATATTGAATGAAACTTTTAATATGAAGGGCCGTACCACTATTGTGTTTACTTAGAAACTTGTTTTTTTACAGTAATATGGAAAAGTATTTTATCATTCGATAGTAATTTCAACTTTGTATCTCAAGCCTTTTTCGACTAAATCTCATGTTTCGTCTGATGTACTGTTTTTCCCACCATCGAGACAAGGTAAAGTGTCGCGGTCCTTCGGGCCCATACTAAGAGTCGTAGCGTGATGGTAAAGTGTAGCGTCTGCCTATAAGTGTGCTTCAATAAATAAATAATAAAATACGGGGAAATAATTCCAAATTTCACTGATAGTCCCAATAGTTAGGACGTTCAACCAAATAAAATAAAAACAATCTCGCGAGCCTTATGATAATAATAATGTATACATGACACACCGCAAGTACATATGCTGTGAAAGGGTTTTAAATATTTTTCCCTTATTGCTTTATGGTGCCTTATTGATTAGCTAGCCTTAGCCAAGTTGTCAGATTCAAAATACTTGTACTCGCTCTTGAGCCACATATGAAGATACGCGCATGAGTCTTATCAAAGCATACACGTATAGCCTTTCATTCGATCCCGCACATATGTCGCGTTTCTTCCGGTAGCATCTTGAGCGGTTCGGACGGTTTACCGTAGACGCCGTCCGCCCGGTCCTGCGGGAGTGGATGTCCAGGGAGTGGGGCTCCCTGACGTTCCGACTGGTGCAGGTACCACCGGACACGGTTGTTTCGGGTGGTACCTGTACCGGATCGCACGCAGGGAGCCGACCACCGCCTGCCACGAGTGCGGCGCTGTCGAAGATACCGCACAGCACACTCTGTCTGAGTGTGCTACGTGGGGGGAGCAGCGCCGCATTCTGGCGGCGGCAGTGGGAACGGACTTATCGCTGCCGAGCGTGGTTTCGGCCATGCTCGGCAGCGAACAGGCTTGGCGTGCGATGGCCTCCTTCTGCGAGGAGGTTGTCTCGATTTCTTAGGTTCAGGTTTCCTCACGATGTTTTCCTTCACCGTCAGCCGATAGTGTTACCAATTTAAATTAGTACGTGTACGCGAGTTTTGAAAATTTCGTTTTTACATGCGCGGGTTCAAACCTACGGACATTGAAATGATATTCCACCAGTCAAACCAGTAGACCACTACCACGACTTTTTGCCTTTTTAATGCCTTTTTGTAGTGCCTGAATTGCTCGCCAGAAAAGCCTGGTGAAACTGTAAAGGCCCGTCAGGCCAACAGGGATAGTCAAGGCGAAAAGAAAACACGACATTTGCGTAACAAATTATCACATGAAATAAGACTTTATAATTAAAGCTATCTTATCATGGTTTGAAGCTTCCACGTAGGGTAATATTTCTTCAGAGTTACTGTTAATTAACGCAATCATTGTAATAAACCCATATCAATTACTAGGAAACAATATAAAACTTCGTTAAACATTTTGACGGCGCGCTTATTGTGATTCATACTTACTCAAATAAACCAAATAAGTGTGTGACATAGTTAACCTTCTGACTCTTTTTATCTTACTTCTTAATTTCTTTGGAATAAGTTTACCATCGTTTCAAGAGTTGTGTAGTTTTCTCAAGACTTTTGACCTTTTTATATCCTAAGACAATATCATATAAATACATTTTTTTATGACCACGTTTTATTACCTCGCTATTTTATAAGGCTGAATGTGTAGAGAGTAGCAATAGTTATGGAGGATACTCTGCACTCGATTCTCGTTCTGATCCAATAAAAAAATAGGTACTTAAAATTTGACCTAATTGTCTAGAAAAATACAAAAATTATACACAATCCTCTACGCGTTAAAGCACAGTGTCAATGACCGTCGGGTGATTTCATTTTCACTTGAAAGGGAACGTGGGAACGTTAGAAACAAAACAAAAGGGTTTATCGTACGTTTCATTATCGAAAGTTATTAACTCAGGGTCGCCCATTGTAGCTTTCGACACCGGTCATTGAACTAATATTGTGTTTATACTTTTGAAAGTCTTAGAATTTTTTTTTACTTTCTTTCTTTCTTGGTTGTGTATTAGTATTTGTTTTGATATTATTATTTGATATGTTAAATGTGACCATGAAGTGTTATATCCTCGAATACTGCGAACGTTTAAACTTTCACCTGGTATATCTGTTCGGGTGGAATTTTGTGATTGATTTATAACTAACTTCCTAAAGTAGGATTTGAAATTTGTACACAGCCCAGGATTGAACAACAATACGAGGAAATTTGAACAGAAATAATGTTGTCGCGTAAATTACACTCAAAACGATATGACACTTATTTATATTTTTTACATTTATGTATTGTATTTCAATACTTTCATATTTATATATATAGCCATATTTTCAATTAAAATATTATATTACAGTGGAACCTCTATAAGTAGAACATCAAGAAAAACGCCAAAAACTCGAGTTATAGATGTTTCGTCTTATAGAGAATTTCGACTTAGGCGGATTCTGATTCGATACAAAGAGGTTGAGATTCATTCTTATAAATTTTGAGTTAGAGAGGTAAAATAAATATAAATACAAGTTCTAGAGGTGACACACATATTTTTATTTATTATAAATCAACATTATTTCAAAACATCCTTAAAATTAATAAAAAATATGCTTATTATTTATATAACTATAAAAGTAAAATATGCTCCTAAGAATTAATTTTTCGAGTTATGGAGGGAAAATATGTACCATAAAGTAAATTTTCAAAAAAAAGTATTAACCGACTTCCAATACATCTCTAGGTAGCACACATATTCATATGTTTTATTTCATTTGGTTAATTTGATAAACTATTTATTTTCCGCTTTTTAGTGCCTTATGGGTTTTTGATTGATATTGAAGTCGGTTAATACTTTTTTTTGAAAATTTACTTTATTTTCCATTTTTAGTGTACATAAATATATTTTACTAGCAGTGCCCGCGAACTCCGTTCCGCCTTAAGTATATTAAAATATGCGCATTTTTGCGGTACGGTATTTATCGGTATGGTATGCGATATGGTTTCAACTGGTTGTACAATAAGTAACGTTTGGTACGAACACAACCTTTTCAGTAATCCGCGATAGTTTCTACCACCAACTCGGCTACCATCGCTTCACACATTATAAACCTTAAGTAATGTAATTACAATGCTTGCGTCATGTTACAACACAGCAACGAACATAAGCACAATAGGCTCCTAAGAATTGAAGAGTTTTTTTTATAATATTGGTGGCAAACGAACATACGGGTCACCTGATGGTAAGTGACCACGGCCGCCCATGGACAATTGCGACACGAGAGGAAACACAAATGCGTTGCCGGCCCTTAAGAAAGGAGTAGGCTCGTTTCTTGAAAGTTTTCTTACTTTGTCACGGATCCCATAATCAGAACCTAACCAAACTTTCGTCAAACTACCCTTGAAGTACATCCTTTCCAATAAAAAATGAATCATCGAAATCGGTTAGCGTGATATTGAGTTATTCGTCTATTTGTCGTGTACATACTTAATGCAAATTTAAAACTTATACGGTTTTGCACTGGATGCCGTTGTCGGAACTGGACCAAATTGAAATGGGACCACATGGGAAGCACCAGCTTTCAAATAAAAAAAGAATAATCAAAATCGGTTCACCCAGTCCAAAGTTATGAGGTAACAAACATAAAAAAAAAAAAAATACAGTCGAATTGATAACCTCCTCCTTTTTTTGAAGTCGGTTAAAAATGGCTTCTCGCTGATTATTTCGACTAACAAAGGGTTGATATTTCGAGTAATGGAGGTTTTTTGTTTGAAATGAAGATAACAAAACAATTTTTCGACATTTAGAGGTTTTCAACCTATCGAGGTTCGACTTAACGAGATTCTACGGCATATAAATAAATAGATCTATCGTTATGCGAACCTCTCGCAGAAACTACCGTATAAATTTTAATCATTTGTTTATCATCATCATCATATTACATTGTGAAAGTCTCGTGAAAATCGGATCAACCGTTTTGGAAATAGCATTGCGGACGAAGCCGCGGTTAACAGCTAGTCTAATTTAGAGTAATCTTAGTCACCTGTTGTAATTTCAGCTATCTGCCAGTGAAACTCCCGTCAAAATCGGTCCAGCTGTTTCGGATATTACTCGGAACAAACAGAAAGACAGACAAACATACCTATAAAAAAATTAAAAATTGCATTTTTGTTATCAGTAGTGTGTGTACTTTCATACGCAATCAGTAAAAACAAATGTTATTTTGATATTCCATACAGACGCTTCATTTTTATTATATGTATAGATATAGATAATCTATTTTAGAGTTGACGGAAGTTCTCTAATTGTTTCGTAACAGATTACAAAGGCGTTTATTATAAGCAAAACCACAAATACAAAAAAAACACTTATATTATCGGTGATAGCGCTTGAAGTTTGTAATTTACATATGTAGTTTTGATAAACGTATTTCTGTCAAAATACACTAATTTATAAGAGAAAACGCTTGTAATATAAGGCTTGAAACGTTTGATAACAAGGCTCAGGCGTAACTCTAATCTATCATTATTATAAAAAAAAATTATAATTATTTTTAATAGTCGGGCAAAGATGATCCAGTGTTGTTTTGAAGCGAGCCTTAGGTTTGAGGTTGCGGTTGTCGTGACAACTCTCCCGGAGCACAGAGCAGTGAAGCGTCACCAACCGAGGGTAGCTGTAAAAACTGTTTGTGCACTCGACTATAACAGCTGCGTCTAATCGAATCTTAAAACTTTCTTCGTTTGTTTCTGTTTTGATCACTATTTTTTCACAGTCACACGAAGTTTCCGTGCTTGTACATATCTTTGTCACAATTTTGACCTGAAGGAGCCTCGGGCTCACTACTATAAGATTCTAGACTGACACGGACTGCGTAATAATAATACTCGGAGTGCGTGAAATAGACTGTTTATTAATATGACCATATAAGGTATTTATAGAGATGCGATCGTTCATTTGTTTGAACGACGTTCTATTTACAATATATACAAAAGTTGTCTGCCAAAGAGGATGACATACTCGGTAGCTACAGACCGAATATCAGTAAGTGACGAATCCGACTGTCATCACTGAAATTCATTTTACTTGAAGAAATATTTAAATTCATCGTTTCAGCTTTCGCATTGATAAATCATGTATTTTGTATCATACTTTTCAGATGTGGTCCACGGACCATAAACGGTGTCTCATGAAACACAAAGAGATGTTGTTTTATTTTTGCATTCAATATTCGAAAGACATCAAATTTTGACCTGTTGTTTTTGTAACGGAAACGGTAAGTAAGCTACTTACCTTACGTTACATTAACATACCTAATAGTGTCAAAATCATTATTTTACATATAAATATGTAAAATAGTCTTTTATGTATTTCTTTTATATCATAGGAGGCAAATGAACAGGGGTGTCACCTGATCTTAAGTGATCACCACCGTACATTTTCCATTAGTCGTAACCTAACGTAGAGTGGGTGCATATATTATTATACAATATATTCTCAAAATATTACAGTATAGGAATAGTTTTACACGATTGTAAAATGAGAAATAATTCAAAAGAAAGTAAACGTTTGTGACGTCGAACTACTCATATTTTAATGTAATGTAGGTATGCATATACATTAACTGATTACATTGGGAACAAAAGAAAACATACATCTTTAAATATGAATAAAATTGTTCAAAATTCTTCATATAACTTCAAGTCTTTTTTTGCAAGATTAATCGAGCAGCCGTGTCGGATTTCCTTCCATAAACTTTTTATTATCCATTAACTAACCATATTCGATACCGACGAGCAGCCATCAATGCCTATTATGAAAACTAAGACAATTAAATAATAAAAACGTACACGTGTACTTCAAACGACCTCCCATAAAACAAAACAAGTATTTAATGATTCACCTGGTCAGTTTTGTTAGGTCCATATGGGGTTAGTGGAGGATCTCGCGCGGTTTGCATTCTGATCGAACCTTCCTGCTACGGTCCAGGTTACATCACATCTCCTCTAATAAGGTCCGATCGATTTGAAATATGAAATCGGGTGTCGTTGTTAATTATCGATTCATTGTAAGTGCGCCGCCATCTTGGATGTAAGTGCGCGGCCATGTTACCGAGCGCGGCTTCCGGCGCGCGCGTGCTGGTGCATGCTAATGTTCGCGCATGCGCACCGTGTCCTGTTCATCGCATATGCGTTCCACTTCGACATCTTCTCATCGATGAACATTCAAGTGTTGACAAGATACTTTCGCCATTACTTTGGAAAAGGTTTTTAGCGCAAAACTAACACAGTATTTAAAATATTCAGTTGGAAAAAAAAATATTTTGCATCGGTGGAAGTATCTTATTCGTAATATATAGATATAAATAAAATGCAAGTGTCTGTTGTTTGTTAGGTCGAATCTCGATAAAAACTGCAACAATTCTGAACAGATACTTTTACTGACCAGATCGACGATTTTAAAAATATTATATCATTCCCTAAGATCTAAGTAGTGATAACAAAAAAAAAACAGAGTTAAGTTAGAATCAATCAAGTGTTAAGTAATAATAAAATAACATTTAAAAATAATAAAACTCATGCTTATTATGAAACAACAAAACTATTTCACGCGACCAAAGTCGCAGAAACTAGCTAGTAATAATTATATATTAAAATAGTCGTTTAAAGCGATAAAGTATGTACGACTTACAAACACGGAAAGAATTTTAAAATTTTAAAGGAACGACCAATGCGTAGATGTAACTTATTGAGTAAGAGGTTTGAACAACGGTTTTCTGTCAAACATGACCGGTAGGTGTTACGTACATACTGCGTAGTGTACAATTCTCGTCATAGGTATTGTCTATGTGAGACAGCACGGCTGCGTCGGCGGTCGGTCGGAGCAAGTGAGGGCGAGACGTTCATCCGCGGACATCCAGACCGTATAAACTCATAACTCAGTGTCAACTCAAGATAATACTCATTCATTACTAAAACCTCATTTTTGCTCTATAACTAAATATAATCTATATCAGTAGTCGTAAATATTGACATTATCAGTGTTTTATAAATGTACATAATAATAAATAATCAGCTTTCAATGAGTCTTAAATATAAGTATAATTACAACAGTTAATGAGAATGATGTCACTTTATCAAATGGTGTTCTCACGTATTCAATCTTTTGTAATGTCTACAATATACGTAAACAAAATACCTATGTGTAAACAACAAATAAATATTCATTTTCCTATCGATTACATAACCTATGCGGTTTTAGACGCAGCTATAACATAGGATATGTTTTGGTAGTGGGACATTACATCTTTTAAAATAAATTGGTTGGATGTATCTAAATGTTATTTCATAAAATCAATAGGATTTCTGCCTCTTCAATTATTTAGTATATTCTGTAATGTAATGTTTTCCGTAAAATTGAAATAAAAGAAATCTCTAATCCCTAAAGAGGCAACTATAAACTATCACTGATTCGAATAACCTTTTTTCATTGAGAAGTGGCAAAAATTTAGCGGTATTATTTTTTTGTGTTTTTTGTTTATAAACTATATAATTATTGTATACATTATTGTACAGTGTAATTCTTAGATGTACTGAAAGGGAGTCACTACAAAACATAACTATCATTCACTTTTCGACAATAAAGCATGTTTAACATAAATTCTCAAAATTATTTTCCCATAGATTAGTAGTGTGCTTAGGAAGCTTATTGTAGAACTTAACATTAATGTCAAAATATATACTTTTATTGAAGTCACTAAGGATAAAATAATCGATGACGATTTTGTCATTATTTGTAATATTAAATTTATGCCGGTTGTTTACAGGTTCAACATTTTTTAAGATTTTTTTAACACATATTTTTAAGAAATGCAAAGTTAATATACTATCCTGAAACTTGAAAACGAATCCTACTAAACAAAGTAGCAGTGACTGTATTGCTGTGTCCATGCTTGGACGATAGGGTTCACAACAAACATTAAAATGAGAGATTCTCAGTGCTTAGGAAGATAGCAAGTAGCTATTACCGTGAAAACTGAAATAGAAATATTATTAGATTTGAGTTCGGACATGTTTCTGTAAACAGCACCGGAACAAAAGTTTTGTACTTATAAGGGTAACTAAAAAAGAACTGACACTTTAAAGCTGTAGTATAAACTGTCAGCGATAGGGATGCCCAATACCATTTCGTTCATTATTAAAAGGTTTTACATAATCGATATAATTTTACATTTCCTATGAATATTTAAGAAACGTAGAAATATAACTATTTAGTGAATAAAATGTTTTACTATTGATTCAAAATAACAATACAAACAGTATTGCGATAGTATTGTAATTAAAAGGTTTTGAAAAATAATGAAAACAAGATACGCATTTGATGATGCTTTAAATTTTAATATAGTATTTATGTAAAGAGGCAAAGTTTATTTGTATATATGAGGTATTCTCTGATAATATTGATCCGATTCTAAAAATAATTTCATTAATACAACGCTACGTTATTTTGATAAGCATAAGTTATATACGTTATACTTACCAAGACTTATATTGTGACTGTCATTATGTAATTCAAACTAATGTTTTATTGGAGCAGTTAAAAATTACACACACGGTGGATACATTTCGAAAATCCATTTAATACGGTTATCTTGTTAATTGTGAAAAAATGAAATATAATAGGAAATTACAAGACCCTTCTACCTAAAAAATGTCTTTGTTAATGAGAGCCATCAAAAGGTTTCATCCATACATATTTTGCAAAACGAGATTCGTTGATGAATAAACAAAGTTTTTTTTTAAATCGACTGATGTATGCGCACCTCCCGCCCCGTATGGGTCTATAAAGGAAATGACATGTGGTTTCCGAAATCTGCTTGAGAAAGGTTAGTGTGGATATTTTAACGTCCATAATTTATAAATATTAAAACGATGTATTATATATATTAAAAATATTTACATTTCAATTTAATAATTTACATAATAGTCTTTACCAAATATAATGGGGTGTAAGGGGTGTCAAATAACATCATAAGACCTGAGACACCCAAGCCAACCTCACCTGCACCTGAACGAGGCAATGGCGAAAACGGGGTGGTAGGGTTTTACAGCCTAAGTGGGTCGCAACCACCATGTATATGGCGAAAAAGCCCGTCATAGTGATTCGCTTCTGCGGGTCGCGTTTCGGGATCAGCCTGTGCATATCCAGCTATTCGCAGGCCGGCATGACAGCGGCGACTGGCGATGGTTAGTGTGTCACTCGATGGTCGCCTTTGTTTTTGGACTGTACTGTGCTTACCATCAGGCAAAGTGCAGTCACTTTGCCGTGATATAATAAATAAAAAATAATATTAAGAAAATTAGTCACAGTTAAGTTAAACGAGCCTTAAGTGTAATTTACTGTTTTTAATTCAAACTTATAGTTACGTCGTCAGCGGCGGTAGTAAGACTATACATAAATCCGAGTTCGCGACCGCATATTCGATTTATATGATGAGCATTATTGTCAATTCTTTATCTGCGTGTTAATTATCCTGTCTATATATGTGTAACATTCATACTATATATTTTTGAATGAAATGGCCGTGTCTAGAAATCGTAATCTGATAATTATTTATTTTCATTTATATAATACTTAGTCATAAATTATTATGTATTTGCCTATGTGTATTATTTTGAAAATATTTTATAGATATTATTTCTTTTACCACAATCTTCTGTGAAGTTGAATAACTATGTGGTCTAAGATGGTAAATACTCTAAGGAAATGCAGCTATCGGCACACAGCAACAGGTGCTTGGCGACAGATTTTCAACTGGAGGGTGGTAGCTAGCCAGGCGGGCTTAAAACCTTGAAATTTACCGTTTCCTGTGTCAATATTTTTTTTATGTCAGCACACGAACATGTGTTTCACCTGATGTTAAGTGATCACCACCGTCCATAGACACTAACAACACCAAGAGAGTTGAAATTGCGTTGCCAGCCTGTGTTTGATGGGAAAGGAGGGAGGGGAAGAGGAGAGGGGAGAGGAGGTGGACCTCCGGCGCTCTCACTGACCAAACGAAACGCAACAATCCAAGCACTGTTACTTCACGTCGGTTTTGTATGAGAGAGTGGTACCTACTACCCCGGCCGAGCCGACCCATTCATGATTTGATGCTGAAACCAATAATAACTTCCACGCTCTACCATCTACAATTAAAATAATTAACAACACACGTATAAAAGTGATTTGAAGCTCTGGTATCTCTAAAGTAATGCTGTAATATCATAAAAACCGATGTTTAAAGTTATTTAAAATTCAATACATCAAAAATCAATAAAATATTCAAGTAATATCAACGTTATGCAGTACGGTAAGTATGCCCGCACAGTATGAACACCTGCTGGCACATTCTGCCCTCGGCGGGGCTTCGGTCCACCATGTACCACCAAATTTAGTAGCACCACATTCAGCCCGGACTCAATGAAATAAAAATCAAGTTTTTATTCATCAAACCGTGGCTCTACTCTATTCTTTTTTTTTCTTTGAGCCATATGCCATGATTTTATAGTTAATCACACTTCATAGTTACGAGTCCGAAAATATGGTCATATTTTTTAACGTTCATCCCTTTAGAAGATTTATTCGAAATGATACTAAATTGAAAAAAGTTTAAATTTATGTTATAATTTTCGTATTAAATCAACGAGCTAATGTTACGTATAAATCGAATGTTTTGTGTGTTCCAATGTTTTTCTTTAAAAGCTCTTTGTTATATATATGCTATGAGTTATTTTTATCGCATGTCTTGAAAGCGAAGTTTTTTTAATGCTATTTTATTTCATTACTAGCTTTAATCCCGGCTTCGCTCGTGTTAATGTAGTTTTGACCTATCCCTCGGAAACGGTACTTTTTTCTTGTTGAAAGGTACCCTATGTTCTTTTTCTGTACCTATCATGGGAACGTCTATTCAATATGTCTAACAATTTCAAACAATCTCACATTCACATTTATAGTATTAGTAAGGATAAGTAACTTGAATCTTTATTAAGTGTCCTATCCTACCTATCCTGGAAGTTGAGTAAATTTTGTAGTTTGTCCTTAGTTCTATTTCTTTATTGTGAGAACTACATTCACCATTTCTTTTTTAATGTGGAAAGAAATCCTACATTGAACACTCACAGCCCTGAAGAGCGGTGACCGGGGACCCTCTACCGCGTTAATGGAGTGTCACGAGGTCGCGCGTGGCAAACAACATGACACCCCGACGCGGTGACAAGGCCTAACATGAACGCCAAGCCGCAACGACCGATCGGTCGTGCTGCCTTTTCTTCTACCTAACCAAGTGGAATGGAAGATCAGGTCCCCAGCCCCTACTCTCCTTGATCCAGTTTGGCAGTCAAGGGATCGCATCCTCCAACCGCCATCCACCATTCATTTTTTAACGTGGTTTTCTCCCACGGTGACTTTTACCGAGTTTGCCCCTCCTGCCACCCGAAGGCACACCTGCGTGTCTTTTTACCGTGGTTTTCTCCCACGGTAACTTTTTTAGGAGGTTTTCTCTCTCCACCCTATGACGGGGGAGCCGAAGCAGGTCTGTTCCTACCTCATCCCTTGTACGCCCTCTGTCAGGGTATACGCCGGTTTTGGAACCGAGCCCCAGGAGAGTTTATCGATTCTCCGGCCTAGATCCAAAGTGTATTCTGCAAGATAGGGTCCTGGGAGTCAGTTTAAGGGTACTCTAACAGGAGCTATTCACGCCTGTAATTCCACACCCTGCGGACCAGACATACGAGTACCTTGTCTTTGCTTGGCCCCAGAACTAGATTCACCAATCGTAACTTGAATTACGTTGTTTTAACATTTATTTAAATAAAATAGTTTAAGGATTAGTCGAATTTCTATTCATCTATCTCACAGAGCACTTCAAAGAGTAATTACTACGTATCTATATGATTATAAAGAGGTAAAGTTTGTGAACATGCTTATGGGAGATAAATTGCTGGAACTACTAAATTAATTCTACAAAAAAGCAAAATTTAGATTAACAGTTGTAAACCTAAAATATGCTTTATTTTGTAATATTGTGAATATTGTTATATATGCTAGTACTACATTTAATATTATAATGCATAAAATAAGCTAAAAATTAGACATCTAAATCTGGGAGTCAATTTCACTCCCGTACACCAGATTAGGCCCCCCTCGGCAGCGGCTCAAGCCTAGGTCCGTTCCCTTAGCGTGGAGCCCTTGAGTGCGCTGCTCACGCGATACAGTGACACAAAATCTTACATCACTGCGACAACATTACACATATCACCTCCACATACGTGCACGCATACACGCTTACACATGCAAATGGAAGGGTTTTATTATTTCCCTTATCAAACTGACATAGTTTAGAAAATTATCCGATACGAAATATATATAAGAGTTGTTGAGGTATGTATGCCTGGTACACATATATGTTTCAACAACTCATATATGTATGAATAGTTAGCTTAGCTTAGGTTTCGCGAATTGCATGTACCAGGCATCAACCCAAGCCGAGGTGTGCTGCACATTGAGCTAGTTGTCAAATAAAATCGGCTGAGTGCCTTAAGCGCTCGCCTTAGTAGCCGGTGAAGCTGTTAAGACCTTGCTAGGTCAATAGCATAGTCAGTTCGAAAAAAAAAGTGATATATAAAGTTCGTTAAAAAGCAAACAGCATTATAGTGATTTCTGTAGAAAACGTATACGTGTTACAACACGGACATATTTAGTTATCTGAAAGTATTTTGAAATTCGAACATCTATTTAATTTATTTTTTAAGTTCGTACTTCTGGATGATTAACCATGTTTTTTACTTAATTATATTTAGGGGCACTTATTACTAAGAATATGCCGTTCAAAACTAAGAAGTATAGAGTCAGTTAACTATACATTTAAAAATTAATCATAACAATACTTAATAGAACTGTACAACACTCTGCGTTTGACGTCGGTTCTGGCAGAATAAACACCCACATTTCAGATATTGATTTTATAGTTATTAACAAATACATCATAAAGATACATGACATACGTAAGTAGACTGTTTATTTTCTGTATGTAAATTTGATATGACCGTAAATTACAATAAAGATCTCCAATAGCTGATGATAAATTTAAATAGTATACAAAAATGCTCGAAAAGGCATATCGAAGTTTTACAAAACTCAACGCAAACAATACAATTATGAAAATCATTTTGTTCGATCAGGTGCGCCGAGAAACAAGTCAAAGTTTCGGTTACATTCTGACGGCAGTGGCACAAAACAAAACAAAATAGTGAGGGAACAAAGTATGTTTGCTTATTATTTGTGAAGGCTGGCTAGGGTTGAAGCCGGGAGGGGGGAAGTATTGGGGAGGAGGAGAGAAGAGAGCGAGCTTTGTTTGCGGACACGCGCGCTCTTGCATACAAGGTCCAAAGCACCCGCGCGTAGGTTGACCAACCTTTCATGGGTTCCTATACTTTCAAATACAATTTCGTTTATTATTTCATTTATAAATGTCAACAGTAAATATTACGATAATCATTTACATTTATAATATTTTATACCTAAATTATGGCAGACACGACGTGAGATATCTATACTAATATTATAAAGAGGTAAAGTTTGTGAGCTTGTGACGTTGTAGGGGGTAATCTCGGGAACTACTGGTCCGATTTGAATTCTTTCAGTGTTATATAGCTCATTTATCGAGGAAGGTTATTATAGGCTTTATGTCATCACGCTAAGACCCATAGGAGCGGAGCACCAATCCAGAATATGTCAAAATCGGGGTTTTCTTCCTCTTGAAAGCTTCCGCTGCGTGTTAGCGTTAACCCAGAGTAACTATTCCACGCGAACGAAGTCGCGGGTAGAGGCTAGTATTAAATTAAAAAAACTCAGAATGTTCCAAAGTTTCAGCACCGGTGGTCATAAACATATTTGTGTGCGTCGGTTTGCGTTTCATGTTATATAACGAGTTACGAGGTTCGTCGGCCGCACTACAACCTTTAAGGTCGCCCCGGCGGCCTCAAGCCCTCTGTTTACACATGCAAGCTTTGCGCCTCATAAGGACGCTTTCGAGAAATGAAATGAAGCATCACCGATGACCTTTTACTTACCAACTTTTATTATTTACGTACAAAAACGTATCGTTAATTTCGGACTGAGACCATCGCCCAGCGAAGACATACATAGTCTGGTCTTGTTATGAATTTCGATGTACATAATATGTATAAAATGTGAAGAATATGTATAAAACCTTAAAAAAGATATACCATACACTATTTTATTACACAACCTGATCGAAACTGATCATTTTACTTAAGAATAACTGAAGAAGTAACCATAGTTCATTAGTTCCTCACTGGATTGCATCTATGGTCAATTCAATCCATAGTTCAAATAACTTCGAAGAGAACATTTGTGCAGTCTCATTTAGAATTTGTCCAAAACGATCCTATATGATTTTTCTAAGAAATTACTTAACATATGTTTTCAAATTATTGTATTTAAAAAACAAATGGGAAAGGTAGAACATATTTGATAGATAAGTGCATCAGGTATATGAATTACATTGTAAATATTATTAGCTGATTCCCGCCCGCTTCGTTGGGTATTAAAAAAAATAGCAATAGGTCAACATAATTAAAAAATAAGAACTATCACCGATAAAATTCGTATAAATTTACCAATAGATATTACAGTTTATCTTAAGTACATAGAAAAGGCCATTGATGAAAACATTGAAAAGCTTAGACTTTTGGTTTAGGTTTCAATAATTAACACACGTGTAGTGAAAGCTCGAGATAACAAATAGAGTAGGCGATTAAGATTTTTGATGGGAGTTTAACTACTTATTTAACTATTTTAACTGCTTACGTAGGTTTGTGCAAGACAAATGTCTACTGGATTTTAATACTGTGGTAGAAGTTAATAGTGGTTATTAGGTTTTCTATATTTTCGGGTTAGAAATGGTGCTGATACTTAAGTAGGTATTGGGCGAGTTTTACAATAGAAATATATTTCTTATACTTAATGATATTTGAAGATAATTTTAACATAAAATAAGGTACCAAGTACTTAGTCCTAACCTACCAATATCCCTATTGCATTGTTTTTATAATTCCCCGGTGTATCTTCCAAATCCAAGGACCAATGGTAGTGAAATTAAAATGGGATCACCTTGAAAATAGTGCATAATACTCTTTCTAATAAAAATTAAAATACAAATATAAATGATGAACTTCTAAGGTAACGCACATCATAAAAAAATACAACCAAATTTGTAGTTTATTAAAAAGTAGCTAGTTACGAATTAGTTCTTGTAAAAATTATATTAATATTTTAGTGAAATGTTTTATGTGGATTCATTATGGGTCGCTTAATTATGTTAGTTCCAAGTTAGGGTTGACTTAACTCTATTACATAGTTAACATTACTACTTAACCGGATAAAACCGTAATGAAATGTAAGCTGATAATACTCTAAAACGTCTTCTATTTGTAAAAAATCTCATCGTTCTCTGATCAACCGTTTTGGAGATTAGCCCGGCCAAAACCATAAACTTCAATTTTATCTATACGTATAGATTTGGCGTTAGTTCGTTCATTAACTTCACGGAATATTTATTGGATGTATATAGCAAAATAATTTTGAGTGTGTATTTCTAAGTTACAGATTCATTATAAGCTCTTTTTTGTTACTATTTTAGTTTTGAAAATCATTGTATTTAAATGCCTAATACGAAGATAAAATTATGATGGTCCGATTTATTATGAAGAAATATAAATGATGCTTAGTTCATTCTACAAAGCTATTATTGCCAGTAAAAGGTAAAGCAACTGAAAATGAAGATATAAAAAAGAAGGAAAGACATTTTTTGTTAACACAACTGAATACAAAAGTACAAGCTGGGCCTATAACTTCGCATTAACAACTGCTAGCTTCCTTCCGGACCTTTACCAAAGCTGCATTGTGTATATTTGTGACAAAAACTAACGTCGGGGAACCGGAAGGTTACATAGCTAAGTATGGCCAGGTGTCCACCTTTGTCGAGAAGTTTAGCTTATTAAAATCAAAAGCAATTCTTTTTTCTACAATATTATTTTGTATTACCATGAATATATTTTCATCCTTTTTTGTATTCCACAACTAGGTTTTCTTCTAACAATTTATGCCCTTGATGGATGATCACTTTAATGTTACGTAAATATTATTTTTTATAGTCCTCCTAATTTAAACTACAAAGTATCCTTATATGGTTTGAGAGCAATAGGAATAAATACAACGAATTTATAGTTTTAGTTTGCTTCATTGATCATCACATAAACATCGAAGAGGTGCTTAAGATGTAAATTTATTAAGAAATGCGAGTATATGGTATATGAAGATGCAATAGATATTAAATTTTATGCTATTTTAGTAATACGGCCTGTAAACCTTAATAGGCTCATAAAAACGGAAGCAACGGAACCATTGAGCCATAAACTAAGTTGCAGTCTAAAGCTCTATGAATGTATATTTCGCCATGCGTGTCCGCACCACAGTTTTGCAGATAAGTATCCAACTATGATGGCTTTTTCGTTTTGTAGAAGAGACTAATTCGTGAGCTATAGTTCGATTCGGGGCTTAGCAGCAATGCACGGGTGTCCGGGCTCAGCGGGGCCGAGGGGGGACAATTTCCGGCGGCTCGGGCGCAGCGTGGGAACGTGAGTACCTACCTACGAGAACTACTCCTCGGATTAAATGACGGGCACTAATTAATTTAAGTTTGCGGCAAATAAACATAGAGATCCGGATTCATTGGTTACAACAAAACTAACAACCATTGATACTATCAATAGAGACGTTACATACAAAATTCAAACTAAAGTTAATGAAAATCTTCTCTCGCACAAATTTACCGACCTTTTCAAAACAGCGAAAACAAACACTTTTATACTAAAGAAGGAATTGACTTTCGTTTATAAATTTTTACAGCAATGTTCCACCCTTTGTTCGCGTCTGTCTCGAGAGGCAGTTGTCAAGATGTCAGTGCGCTCAGGGCAAGCACCTGGCACGCCAGATGCTAGTACCATTCATCCGATGCTGAATTTTATCAATCGCCTTGCACTCCATTCACTTCGCTACGTATTATTATTCAATGTACATGGGATATTTCTTTTATATTGTAACTTGTAGGTACTTTGATTACAGTAGTTAATATTCAAATTGATATAACGTAGGTGTGAATAATAAATAATTAATTAAGTTGAAAGAAAAACGTGTTTTATCCCATTTTATAGACATGACGTACAAATGTCAAGATATTATTCTATAGATACAATTTTAAATGTCTATTACTTATATGAGCTAATCTCCGAGATGGCTGAATCCATTTTAACGGCAACTTTAATGGCAGATAAATGACAGAACATTTAGAGCATTAAATAGGCTGCATACGATTTCACTGTTCTGTAAGGACTTAAAATAGTGATGATTTATCAGAGTTAACTTAAAATTGGAATAAAGAAATGATCATGATAAAATTATAGTAGACATAAAATCGGATAAAATAAGTAGTCTCGTGAAACAATAAGACAAAACGTATTTACTGTCGTAGTCCAAAATAAAAAGATGTAAAGTGAACAAAAATGGAATCTCTCGACTAACAACAAAAAGTAATTATTCTAATTAACATCTCAGTCGGTCTAATTTTTCTGACATTTTGTTGCGTTTTATAGATAGCGGAGAAGTATCAAGTATAAACACAACTAAATTTGAAATACCGATTAAAGTTCATTCGCATAATAATACAATATCAGTCGACATTTGCATTCAAAAAGTGTGCATAAACAACAAAGCTAGACGTAGTTAAGTTAGCAATTCAATAACTCAATGGAGCCCAACATAAAGTTGGTAATAAAAGTCGAACAAGACGTTGTTGCGTGCTCAAGTAGCCTTCGCGTGTTCCACATTTTGTGTACGAAGACACGAAACTAATTTACTTCGATACACTAGTTACTTTATTAATGAATCTACTCCGCGGAGGTGGGAACATTCTGTTGCCCATAACGGAACTTACATAATTATTGGTAAGCCTCATCGGATAGTGTATGTGATAAACAACAAACATCTCAATAAGCACAGCGTATGAAAATGAACTTAACTGCTTTAAGAATAGGGTACAGGCTGCTTGTTTACTGTGAGTTAGTTTACAACGTTTATAATAGACTTTTCTGGATTGAATGAACCAGCTGTCGCTCGATTGCAAAGCTATCCGAACGCACACCGCACTTCTATAGGCATTATGTTTCGCAAACTGTTAAGAAATTTTTATCAATGATCTCTCGGTCTATTATGTTCATTTCAGTGCGATTAGCTTGCTTCTACTTTTTTGATATTATGTTGCTGATATGTTTGTTTGTTTATTAGTTTTAATGCATACAAATGTCCATGAATTTTAAGTAATTGAGTACAATAACAAAAAATCGTTTCTTTAAATGTAAGATACTGGCATATGAGCGCGGCTTTATGCTCATCACTGTAGACTTAAACAAGGAACTGATTTTTTTTCGGCATGAATGGTACCACTTTACCCTGTACCCCTGACAACGCATGTAATGTAAGATTTCATCATGACATGTTGAGTAGTTCATCGCTTGAATACGTAATAGACAAATTCACATTCGCATCACTACGAGTAGATATTATAAAACAAAGTTTTTTTTTCGAACTGACTACGCTATTGACCTTGCAAGGTTTTAACAGCTTCACCGGGCTACTAAGGCGAGCGCTTAAGGCACTCAGCCGATCTCATAAAATAAGACCTCCGCCGTGTCTGTCCATTTGTCTGTCTGTTCGTGATAAGCTCAATAACTACTGAACGGATTTTCATACAGTTTTCATTAATAGATAGAGTGATTCAGAAGGAATATATAATTTGTGAAGATTTTGTGTAAATTGGTTGAAATATAACGATAATTTGGAAGTGTCGGAAAGATTTAAGCCGCCTGTGAGCTTTCGTCGAAAACGTTACCTAATCATAATATAAACAAAATATAAACTTATAAAATATATACATATACTAGCGGACCTGGAGGACGTTGTCCTGCCTTGATAATAAAAAAATCCTAAAAGTCAACCGCAACGCCACCTACCGGGTCCAATTGTGAATCTAAACCATTCTCGGATCCACTGGAACACGCACACAAAGTTTTATTAAAATCGGTCCAGCCGTTTAGGAGGAGTTCAGTGACATACACACGCACAGAAATAATTTATATATAAAGATTAATAGACGAGGCTGACAAAGTCTCAGGTGTCAGCTAGTTTATGATATTATAGTTAGGATCAAACTATGTTAAAGTAAATGTCATTAATGACGACAATTCATGCTCACGTCTAGTTGTGAGATTGTATTAAAGAACCTTTATAGTGTTCTACTGAAGTACTTCGACTGAGTACGTGTATAAGTGAATCTGTGTTTTTGTAATGTGGTTGTATTAGAGTTTTTGATAGAAGAAGGCGTTACTTTGCGTAAGTCCATCATTAAACATTATAGTGGACGTTACTTTGTACTTCCGTTTCTGTTGTATTAGTTAGTAATATTTTGCTTTTTCTTAATTACTAGTTTCAGATTAAACATTTTCAGGTATTCCTCGTACAAATAAAATCACACTTTTTTGTTGCAGTGAAACGTGGTAGCGAGCAATTAATTCCAGACGGAAGTATGTACAAAGTAATTACCCCCATTATAATATTTGTATTAGACTCTCTTTAAGTGCGTGAATATCTACGGTCTTATTACAAAAACAAAAATGAACAGGTGTATACGAGTTTTATTAAGCAGTGCCTAAAATTTTCTAATCTACATACATCAAAAAAGTTTAAGCAACATACGTGATATTACAAAGTTTACCATTTATATTAATTAATTTCAAAATATTTACTCAAACAAAGTGCGTAGGTAAGTAAACTTTTTTGTTATTGATGACATACTGGCTGGTTGTAAAAAAAAAATTGTTTATGTTTTGTTTTTTCATAAAATTCAAATGACTGCGAATTTGTTTGAATTTAAGTGCGTTTTAATTGCTACGTTTAGTCTTGATTTTATAATTTTACCAACCATTTAAATAAAGTTAGCGATAAAATTGAATTGTTATATATTCTTTACGTCATGAAGCGA
Source organism: Antheraea pernyi (assembly GCA_015888305.1). Lineage (NCBI taxonomy): Eukaryota > Metazoa > Arthropoda > Insecta > Lepidoptera > Saturniidae > Antheraea > Antheraea pernyi. Next base: position 396,988 of record MU158748.1, on the reverse strand, counting down.
CGTCATTTGATGGCAGATGAAATGCAAAGAGCTGTAGGGATGTTGCAAGCGGGAAGTAATCAATCTCAGGTATCTCGACATTTTGGCATTCATAGAAGTGTTATTTGTCGTCTTTGGCAGCGCTACAATAATACAGGAGAACCCGCTGAACAGCATCCAGGCCGTAAAAGGAGTACAACCACTCGGCAAGACCGGTACATACAACTGACTGCAAGACGCCAGCCGATGTTAACCGCTCGAGAGATAAGTTTGAGGCTACAAATTTCAAGTGGTGTTGATGTAAGTCCTGAAACTGTGCGAAATCGACTGCATGAGTACGGCCTACGAGCTCGACGCCCAATCAGGTGCCCACCGATACGTCACGGGAATCGCGCTCGTCGATATGAATGATGTAGAGAACGCATAACATGGACCCAGGAACAATGGGATAAAATTATGTTTTCCGATGAGTCGCGATTCGGGTTTAAGCCTGATACAAGAAGGGTGCAAGTGTATCGTCAGCCCGGAAATACTGAAAGGCTCAGGTGCGTTCAGGAAGTTCAGTCTCATTAATTCAATGAATAATCGTTGCCGACAAGTTCTGAATAGCAGAGGAGACCTATTCTTTCACAATAAATACATTTTCTTTAGAAATTTCATTGTGTAAGAAAAAAGTTTAGTTTCTTATGTATCTTAGTTTCTACAGTATATTCTAATATTGTTCATTTCTGTTATTAAAAGAACTTATAAAGAAAGCAGCTGTTATTTTTACATCATAGAACCCTAAAGATATTATTTTAAAAATAAAATACAACGTTATAATGTGAAGAACCATCCTAAAATTTAAATTAGTACATGTTGCTTAGACTTTTTTGATGAGTGTACTTAAAATCGTGTTTAATATACTTTATTACAAAAGCGTGTCCAAGCGGTCTCTAGCTAAACATATGATTTAAGTTTTTTATGCAAGCAACTCTGAATAGCATTCGTTCAATTAGATCTCATCATTCAAAAACGTTCCAACGAACAATTTCAATGTATTAAAAATATTTTTTTCAGATCTTAATTAAAAAAAAACTTATTTAATTTATTTAAATTGGTTATCGTTATTGTGTTATTTTAGTTAAAAGAAAAAAATGTATAAAATAAAGATAATAAGCAATTTATAAGATTTATATATTACGTCAAAGTGCGTAAGGTGAAACAACAGTATAAAGACAAATTAAATACACTGGCAGATGTCAATTTTGTCAAATAATAGTAGTTATAATTTACTTGTGAATCTCTAACATTGCTTAATTTATTTATTTCTTCCGAATTAATTATGCCCACGACATTCATAATTTGTTACGAAATGTCCTTTGCCGATTAATAGAAAAACAATAAATCACAACAGTAATATAAGAATTGTCAACTTTGAGAATATTTAAATTTTAATTACGTCCATCTGTAAACAAAGGTAAGATACTCTTTTGTGATCAGACTTTTTTTAAGTAAGTGTTAAATGCGTATTTAACTTTTTTGTAATAACACGGCTAATCTTTTACAGTAAAGTAACTAATGAACAAAATAATTGGAGTCGAATTTCGATCACACGCTGTAGTATATAGAGTAATCTGCTATTTTTCATAATTGCTATAAGGAATGTAGTTTATATCCTGAAAGAATCGACTGTTAAATTTATTACATTAAGTACAACTTTTTTTGAGAATTTTATTATTACTTTATGAACGGTACCATAACCCATATAATACATGTCTTAGGTGTGCGACTACATAAGTAAAGACTGGTTGTCTGGCATGCAGGAAACACTAAACATTAAGTATACATTCAAACGGAATTCGATTTTGCCACCGAATTACGGTTTTTGTTACTTGACTGCAATCTAAATACCTTTTGGGAGATGAAATATAGAATATAACTGTTATAATTTAATTTTAGAAATGCAAGAACAAGAAATGTTAACGTAAGCGTACAACAGCTAACGATTCTGAGTAACTTACACGATAAATGGGTAACGGATATGGACGGCCATAACAATTATAAGTATCAATTAGCAGACTGTTATTTAATTTAAGAACAGTTATTTTTATAAACAGTTGTGTATTATTTTGCTATTGGTAAATTTGCTGCTTTGTATCGTTTTGCAAATAGCAAAAATGTTACAATGATGAATTGGATATATGGTATTCGTACCGTGATTTTGTAAGTAACGTGAAGCTCTTTCTCTATCACACGTATAGATTGTTGAATAATGGACGTGTAGATTTATTTAGCAATTCACTTTTGCTTTTGAAATCTAAAATTAGGAAATTGATTACTTCATGTTTTTTTTCAATAGTTTTTAAGTTATTAAACACTATTAATTATTATTATTACTATATTAATTCTTTTATTTTCTTGTTCCTTTTTAGTATTCTTCTTAAATGTATCTTCCATTTCATTATTGTCTTCTGTATCGTCCCTTTTATTGATTCTTTTCTACCGATATCTAGATAATTAACAGCAAAATAATGAAGTCTTCAATCAATTAAGACTTATTGTTTTATTAAACCAGTGGAATGAGTCGCTGGAGAACGGTGTAGACCCGGTTGCCTCTCTATAGGTAGGAGCCCGGCGGTCACCTTCCGCCGGGCGGACCGTTGGGGCGGCTATCCAAGGGGAATAGCGTAGATCGATCCCTCGCCGCCCCAACAATACGGTCGGACGGTACAACGTGGGGTTTTAGTCCGTGCGAGTCGGGAGGGGGGGAGGGCTGGGTTGGCGTATCCATAAGGGATTTCCCCACGCTAAAAAAAAAAGATAGGTCGCGAATTGCATGTATCAGGCAACAGCCCAAGCCCAGGCCGAGGTGTGTCTGGCGCCCTTGAGCTAGCCTTGCCCAAATAAAATCGGCTGAGTGCCTTAAGCGCTCGCCTTAGTAGCCCGCTAAAGCTATTAAGACTTTGCCAGGTCAATAGCGAAGTCAGTTCGAAAAAAAAAGTACTGGTAGCAATTTCTTATTTGGTTGAATTTAGCATCATAATCACCACTTCCTTTACTAAGTTATTTAAACTAACAAAATCTTTATTTAATGCTGGCCAGAAAACATATCTATAAAATTTAAAATCACAAACAAACAAACAGTGAGTCGCTACGTTATTATACGTAAGGAAGGACAATCAAGTTTAGGTATAGATATAGGAGTGTTTTTTATATTGGTTCATTAAAAGGCGAAACACATCCTATCGCTTCCATACATACCCGAGTACATATAAATGTTATTTTATAATTATACGAGTATATTGACATGTAATGGAAAACTAGATTGTCCAGACCGGTCGACAATGTTAATGCGACCGAGTATACCAAATAAGCTCACAAGATCCATTAATTATTAAAACATACCATTTACTAACATAAATCACAACGACTATTGATGTGAATTTATTTATGGCTGCCATAAAATTAGTCGGTTTAATTTTTTTCTCGAATTCGTCGTGTCAATTTTGCGTGTAAACGAGTTTATTCGTGATAGATTCAATAAAAAGTTCGACTAAGAACGTGCACAATTAGAACGTGTTAGAGTCACGCTGTAGCCACTACTAGTTTCAGCATGAATGGGTCGGCTCATCCGGGGTAGTACCACCCTCTCATATAACACCGACGTGAATTAAAAATTCTTGCATTGTTGCGATTCGTTCGGTCAGTGAGACTGCCGGAGGCCCACGTCCTATCCCCCTTTTCCTTCCCCTTTCTCCTTTCCCTACCCCTCCTCCATACACAAGCTGGCAATGCACTTGCGACTCCTCTGGTGTTGCTAGAGTCTATGGACGGTGGTGATCACTTATACTTGATATAAAAAAAAGAACGTGAACGAAATGTGATATTCAAGGAGCCTGACACAGTCTCGAGCACAGCTCTTTTCTCGTATTAGAGACGTGGCAAATGAAGAACGAAAGAAAGAAAGAAAAGAAATTTATTTGCAACACGCTTAAATATTACACAGGTACAGATTAAAAACAAACAGGTAATATAAACAATGAAAGATAGGTGGTAGAGTCACGCTGAAGCTATTATTGGTTTCAGCACGAATGGGTTGGCTCGCCCTGCGTACTACCACCGTCATAGAAAACCGACGTGAAGTAACAGTGCTTGCATTGTTGCGTTTCGTTCGGTCAGTGAGAGCGCCGGAGGCCCACCTCCCCTCCCCTGTCTCCTCTCCCCCCTCCTTCCCTTTGCCCCAAACACAGGCTGGCAACGCACTTTTGACTCCCCTGGTTTTAATAGTGTATATGGACGGTTGTGATCACTTAACATCAGGTGACACGCCTGTTAGTTTGCCTGCTGACATAAAAAAAATGAAAGATAGAAATAAATATTTATGGTTTACTGTATGTGTGTGGCAAAGGGACTCCGATTCAACATATGTTATGTAGGAAGGTTAGTTCTCCAGCACTGATTTTCACTCGGGACCCAGAGTGTTATATGTGCACTGAGTGATGATGTGCATTTATTATGTGTTGTATAGTATAGTGTACTATGTAGTATTTACTGACGCCGAATTATTTGTATACGTTTAAAAAAAAACATATTCACACGTATATAGGTATATAAAAAAATAAAGAGTTGTAGAATACCACGAGTAATGGAGTAAATGGAGGCGTTGCTAGACTTCACTTAGACTTAGACTCAAATTTGTGATTGAACCGTTCAAATCGTGGCTTTTACTACACCCAAAAAACTTACATCGGTGGGACCGAGACCAAACGAAAATAAGATATGAGAATAACCGAGGACACCATCCACACTTTGGTGGTCACTCGTCTTAGCCCCTTGAAACTGTGGCTCTGGGTTAAACTTAATTTTTTTATTTATTTATTCTGGCTCAACAATGGAAAACAAATTACACAAAATGCACATTAATAATAATAGCTCACATAACTAATTTTATCTACCTATTAATGTTGTGCACAACATTTTACAAAATTGTAGAAAAAATTAAATAAAAAGTGTCTGTGTACTTATATACACCCGTTAGAAGTTATACATACTTCTTTGGCGTTACAAATTATTATTTTTTATCTTTCGCCTTATTCTACGATTGTAGAAAAAACGACACTAACAATAGAAAAAGTTAGCCTTCAGGGTGTCGGTTTTTCGTGACGGTGTGTTCCCGCGCATCGTAAAAATTTACTCTCATCACTTGTCCCTAACGCGCCAAAAGAAGTATAACTTAAAAAACAAATAAATTATGAAAGTTACTAAATACATGTACATATGTAATGAAAATACAGGTCCTTTGTGCCGCGATCATGTCAAAATTATTAATGTATCGATGTATGATGAAACCATTCGAGGTAGAACTTTTCGTAAATGGCTCTATGCAACTTACTTTTTTTATTACTCGATGGAGCCTTTGGCATTATTTAAATTCCAAACAAAGCGGCCAGGAATCAGCTGGTTTTGGGGTGTAAGGCGTGTTTAGGGTGTAAGGGGTGTCAAATAACATCTAAGTCTTGAGACATCCAAGCCAACCTCACCAGCACGTGGTGCACCCTGCTGAATAACGAACGAAGCAATGGCGAAAGCGGGGTGGTAGGGTTTTACAGCCTGACTGGGTCGCAACCATCATGTATATGGCGAAAAAGCCCGTCATAGTGATTCGCTTTTGCGGGTCGCGTTTCGGGATCAGGCTGTGCATATCCAGCTTTTCGCAGGCCGGCATGACAGTGGCGACCGGCGATGCATAGTGTGTCACTCGGTGGTCGCCATTGTTTTTGCATTGTACTGTACTTACCATCAGGCTTAGTGCAGTCATTTTGCCGTGCTACTATACAAAAAAGGTATTAATAAAATATTCTGAAAAATAGATTGAACTTTTGTGGGAAAAATTAAAGATTTATAGTTACTTTTATACTAACTTAGTGCTTTACAGTTAATGGTGTAAATTGACAAATGCCAAGATTCGACGCACCGACACAAGCACTTATATATCCACTTCCAAACTATGTTTCAAATGGGTATATCTTAGAGTCATTAAAATTACTTCACGTCAATTTTATCAGAATCCGTTAATTACTGGTTAAAATATTTTATCTTAAAGACCTTTCATTAGTGTCATTTCATCAATTACATTTTTTTAATGTGATGTAGGTACGCAAAAGAGAAATAAGTGTCACAAGAAGCACAGAGTTGAATGATAATTTTTTTACGTTCCACGTGATTGAAGATATTCAACTAATAATACTTTTCGAACTGCACGACAGAAAAAGAAAAATAACAAAGAATATATACAGTATGATTAAATAAAACCGAAAAGAATATTGACTCGAACATTAAGCAACAGATTTGACAGTTATTAGTTTTTAATTGCAAATTTTGTAATGATTTTTTTTGTGTGATTCTTATTTTAATAGTTTCATGTTGTTGGTAATCGTGTACATGAAAACTACGTAGTTTTATATATTAACGTAAGTAACGTCTCAGAAGTTATCTTATCTTAACCCTTTATTTGATCCTTTTGGGGATGCATTTTCAAAACATTTGTGTACTAATCCATCATATAAGAAACTCATGTGCAAAATCTCATTGTTTTAGACTGGCCAGCTTAAACTCTGCGTTGTTTGTCAGTCTGTCTTAAATATTTTCTTAAGTAGATGTCATTTTAAACCAAAATATATACAACGGTATGAATGTATGCGTAAAATTGTACAACTAAACATACGTTCAACATTACACTACGAGACATTGAAACGGTCGTCGTTTAAAAATAGCATTAAAATGTCACTACACAAGCGACATTATATTAAAAAAAAACACCCCAACCTCGAATTCATTCATATCCTAAACACGCACACACTATAACATCTAAATGAAAAATAACGTTCACGCTTTATTTTTATTTAAATGCTCAGGGCCATGTTCATTGTCGTTATTATTTTTCATTCATGAATTAGACGTTTAGTTCTGTTGGTATTCTCCCACGGTTGTAAATGGGGAACGCAGGCGCACGACTCGAGGATGGAAAGAAAGGGGCGCGTCACTTCCGGCGCGGTGCGAGCCGTATGGCGTTACTTCCGGCCGCGCTCCGTCGCCGGATACGCGTGTTCCCTGTTCGCATCAATTATTATTTCCTTCTTGACGTGTTTCCTTTACTTCATGCTACAACTAGTATTGCAGATCGTGATCATGAGTTATAAAATTATTATATCCGTTTCAAATAGTCGAGAAAGTATATAACTAATACTGGTTGTGTGTACCGCTTGTCGTTACGGCCTATCTAAACTTTAATTTTGTTTTCACCTAGCATACTTTCTGATCTAACTTTGTGAGGTTATTATCCGACTCCTTAGGGTCGTAGCGTGATATTAAATTATTTTTCTCAGTATTTTTTTTATCTGACTATCAAACTCATCATCATCTTCTTACCCTTATCCCACCTAAGTAGGGTCGGCACAACATGTTTTCCTTTTCTACGCTCGCCTATCAGATGTCATCTCAGTCATCATACCTTTTACACACATATCATTTTTCACACAATCCATCCATCCTTTTTTCGGTCTTCCTCTACTCTTATATCCATCGACCGTTATACTCCAAGCTTTTCTAGTTACATGACCTTTCATCTCTCCTCATAACATGCCCATACCATGCTAACCTATTACTCCTTAACTTCTCTGTTACTGGTGCTATTTTGAAACTTCCTGTGATATATTAATTCCTAATCTTATCCATTCTAGTTACACCACACATCCACCTTAACATTCGCATCTCTGCCACATGTAGTTTTCTCTCATCCGTCTCTCTCGTCGCCCAGCACTATCTGACTATCAACTATGATGTGAAAACCGTGTAGATTCCTATTGCAGCGACTTAAAAACATGTGGTATCTTATTGGATGCAGAATAATATCTAGAAAAAAATGTAATAAAGTTTTAAATCTCTATACAAAGAATATCAAAATTTATAAAAAAAAATCCAAAAAAGGGGTGTTGTTTCTTTCAAATCGCTCAAAAATAATGATTTGAGTTTCATATAAACGATAGAATATATGAGGCAACAGTCGAAGCTGAGGCTCGTTATCGTACGGTTGCCATTTGTCGTATAGTGTCGGAAGAGTAGAATAGCACCACCCATATATTGCCGTGGATATCGTAAAGGGCGATTGAGGGAGAGCGAGATAGTAGTCCATTGTAACTTTTTCACCGTGATACTGTACCATCTTTTCACTGGGTCCAGAAGAGCAAGGATGAGTATATGCGCATGTTTCTTGAGCGTACACTTGTACACCTTAATATATCCTGCGCATCTGACCGCTTTCATTACTGGACTCGAGTCCATTTCTCAGATTAGAAGTCAATGTGGTCGCCATGGCCGAAATCGGTCGAACGAATCATCACGGTTGAGTACCTTAAGCGCTTGCCCAAAAGCCCGGTAAAGCTGTAAAAGGTCATCAGGACAACAGCGGATAGCCAGGTCTAAAAAGCATAAGGGGGCTTATATTGTCTAGTAGTAGTAACAGTTTGGGGTGTAAGGGGTGTCAAATAACATCATAAGACTTGAGACACCCAAGCCAACCTCACCTAGCAGGGAATAACGAACGAGGCAATGGCGAAAAAGCCCGTCATAGTGATTCGCTTCTGCGGGTCGCATATCGGGATCAGCCTGTGCATATCCAGCTATTCGCAGGCCGGCATGACAGCGGCGACCGGCGATGGATAGTGTGTCACTCAGTGGCCGCCATTGTTTTTGGACTGTATTGTGCTTACCATCAGGCATAGTGCAGTCATTTTGCCGTGCTCAATAAAAAAAACGTAATGAAATACAACTGTAATTGTTGTTTATCTAGAAAAATTAAATAACACATCAAGACAACTGTTTTAGGAACAATTAATTGTTGCTTGAATTCTGATAATTTTGAGCCTCTATACATTACGTAAGTTTCAGTGAAATCTCACCATATATTTGTCTCAATACTGTCAATGATCTTTTTCTGAAGATTCACAAACTAGCTTACTTATGTTATTTTAGGAAATTTCAAATGACGGAAATTATGATAAATACTGTGTGGATAAATATACCTTCACAAAAAGATTGACTATGCTATTACGTACCCATTCAAGGGACCGTAATATACTCACATACAAATATAATAAACTAATCTTATTAAAAAAATATTTATCAAACTCCAGTTGTAGGTTAAAAGCTGTTCATCTATTTTAAAGTTTCCTCTAATTTACATATATATACGTATTCTATTTACAAAACGAATCACGTGTATTCCACCTGTATACATAATTTTACACAAGAAAGAAGAAAATCCATAAGAACTCGTATGAATACAGTGAAAACGCATTATAGTTATATTTTCATATCTTGTTTCTGATTTTCCATTTACGGAAGATTATATAGTATTCGCTGTGATATGATCTTATGGATTGAATATAAAAAGCTTTTAATATCTTCACAACTCTAGAATAATTATTGTGTATGATATGTGAAATCATATATTAAACAACCACACCATGGTGGACCTAGCAGTCGGGCCGGGAGGCGTAAGTACATTTGCAGTTACGCAGTAACTTATTTTAATTTTAAATAAACTATTGAAATGTTACCCAAGTGAAAAATAATTTTCCTATTATATATTGAGTACAAGAGAAAATACCGTTTCTAAAAATAGAACGAAATTGTTTCAACCCATTTTGCCTTCGAAACGTTGGATCGTCTCGAGGGGTTTCACAACTAAGCGCGTCATCGGCTTTCGTTATTGTTTGCTTTTGGATATAATGTCTGTTGAGATGTTTTGAACCTTAATACTTCAATATAAAATACCTGTTAGTTTTACTTGACTGCATAATTGTTTTATAGTTGAGTGAAGTAACTTCGTATCGTGGTGTTTGTTCATTGAGAAGTTGTGATGGGCGCGGCCGCAGCCCTACGAGCACTCGTTATATTGTTAATTACTTGTCGCCCACAACACCTAGTGACGTCAAGACCAATTAGTCGCAATAATTACTTCATATTACAATGTTTCACATTTATAAAATAATTTTATTTGCCTACGCGATTTATAGTCTTCTAACGACGTTAAAAGCTTTAAGAAAAAAACTAATAAATTAAAAATCGAATGTTAGTTCGAAATAAAGATGAGCAGAAGATTTTATCTAGTGAAATGTCCGTGAGAAAAAGTATTAATTATTTGGCCAGGGTAGATGAAGTAATACACTTAAACTAATAATTTTTATTATAAAATATAAAGTATATATGAACAGTAGAAATAAAATTAACCTGACACATATAACACTCATATTATATTTATAAAATAGCTATATAAAATTGTATTTGCTATGATTAAATGGCATAATTCTTACCCAAAACACAATTAGGTAGTTATAGTTTAAAACAAATAATATGGCGCCATATTACTATTAGGTATATAAGAAAAAAAAGGATTGATTCTTTGTTTGGAATGGATAAACATAAAAAGTACTTAACCGACTTTAAAAACTCTTTCTCATATAAAAAATATGGTTTTCTAATAGTTTCTAGTATCAGCGAGTAACATGTCTTTTGTGTTCAAAATGTACATTAGCGCAAGTGGAGTCGCGAGCAAAAGGTATTATGAAATATAAAAATATTGCGGTTTTCTAAACAAATCCGGTGTTTCCCGGATGGTTCGTGCTTCCGCATAATGACGGTATATAATTGAGATCTAACTACGCTTACTCCACTAGATAATATTACTTCAACGACACAAAATACAAATGTTGTGAATGAAAGAGTGCGCGTCCGGCTCGGCGGGCGGCGAGCAGCGAGCGGCGCGGCGCGAATGGGAGCGGAAGCCCGCGGTTAGTCCACTTCCTGTTTCCTGCAGGGCCGAGAGCGTCGCATGCGCAGCCGAGCGCGCCCGACCGTGCTCGATCGAACCCGACTACGACCGACGCACTCCGATTACCTTACGATATTTTACATCGACGATACCTAAATCTCGTTAAATCGAACTTCAAGGGAAACGCGAAATAATTCGAGTTATAGAGGTTTCAATTCAGAAAGGTTTAAATTAATATCCTGGTTAATTTTGAGTTATAGAGGGAAATTAAATAAACATTCTTGTTTAGAGGTAAGGTTTAATGTAAGATATCTTTTAAGAAGCATATATTATTGGCAATGACTTACTTTATCTTCGGACTATAGAGTTGCTTGATTTAATTATTAGAATCGAACATCGATGTTTCAGATACATAGGTCAAATATTTTTTTTTGAGATTTCGAGAATGTTACGTAATGAAATAGAATGAATGAAAATACTGATTATTTATACTTCATACATTGCGAGTAATAGATTAGGGAAGAGGAAAATATTTTTTTCGAGCTATACTGATTTGCGACTTATCGAGTTTCGACTTACCGACTTCAGCTGTAGTTCCTATCGCATAATGTGTTATAAACATAAAAAAAATGCCCTAGGGTATCGTACAATAAAATAGATAATGTCATAGATATAGTATGATGTATCTAGAAAAGCCAGTGAAAACTGTCTAAGAGGTCCCAAATGCAACTACAGTTATGTTCTTAGTCCAAATCTTTACCTCATATTAGGGCCAAACTATCAAATGTTTGATAAATAATAACTTACAAAAAATGTGATACTTCTGTATAGCAGTAAAAAAAAGCCAACGTTAGGCGGTGTTCCCGGGCGGTCACCCATCTAAGTACTGACCGCGTCCGACGTTGCTTAACGTCAATCGGACGAGAACCGATGTTTTCAACACTCTACCCACACAGTGTTTACCCCCACCCCTTTTCGTCACACAAAAAGGTAGCGGATTAGAATTTTAGAGCCCTCCCATGAAAAGTTTTAATTTTTTTTAATCAACTTATTAGTAATTTACATATAATTGTCACTTTCGTCATGATTAGTCGAAGATATACCACACAAGCGTAACCGTTTACTGGAGCTGGTTATTATTAAAACCTTGGCACGTGCCAGATTTTCAAATGATTTTATCTTACAAAATAATTTATATAAACTGTTACGTATATCGCTTGCGTTGGAGTAAATCTAGCATTCTGAACATCAAAATAGTTACAAATAGATAAATCATTAAGTGATATTAAAAATTATATTACGTAAAAGATTTCTTTATTGGAAAATTGTATTTAATTAGGTTAACGCTAACACGGAGCGGAAGCTCTCAAAAGGAGAAAATCCCGACTTTGAAACATTCTTCACTGGTGCTCCGCTCCTGTTGGTCTTAACGTGATGATATATAACCTATAAACTTCCTCGATAAATGAGCTATCTAACACTGAAATAATTTTTCAATTCGGACCAGTAGATCCCGATATTTACACCTCTTTATAATATTAGTAAAGATTATAAACGAAAAGAAATTGATAATTGTGCATTTACCAAATATATCGATAATATTTGAACTACGATGATATATCACAAGCGTTTAGGTTAGCTCGTGCCTCGTGATGTTTTCTTTAACCGTGATCCGATAGCATTACTAATTAAAGTGGAATTAGTAAATGTATGCGATATTCGAAAAATTCCTTGGAATATTCTGTAGAGTGAACAATCGATATATTAGTGATCAGTCGACCATCATGATTTTTAATGTTATCTATATATATAATAAGAAAGTAAGTCTAACGTGACTGTCCTTTTTAGATTTTTCTGGAAAAAAAAACTTTGCAGGAATCTAGGAATTAGTAATAAAATACTTTTCAATCACTTTTAGAAATGTCTGTCTGTTTGTTTTACTGAACACGCATCATTGCTAAAGTACTGCTTTCATGATAAAACCTTTTCAAGTTCGAGTAACATGTAGGACCTTTGTTTCATTAAAATCTATTCGGTCTATTAAAAGTTATGTTAATTTTAATGACGACGCGACTTAAATACTATAGAAAAGTATATAGTAATTCGATTTTATACATTCGGATGACTTTATTAGCCACTGTTATGTACATCAGATTCCACGCGAACGGAGTCGCGGGCACAGCTGGTGAGACACAATTTTATAGCGATTATATTTTTATTCTGATGTCACAACTGCTATCGCAACACGTATATTAATTGCCCAAATGCGAATAACATTTTATAATACGTATAGCTGCCGATTCGCCTACGCACGTCGCCCACGCACCCACGCACCGGCTTCGCCCACACTCCCTCCCCGACCTCATCCTCAGCTTGATCTCTCCGAGTCTCCAACGGACGTAGTAGCGTAGGTTCGTGCCATAAACAATAAAATAAACACGACTCAGAGGCGACATTTCAAACGAGAGCTTTAAAGATACATGGAACTCATGGAGAATTGTTTCTAACTTAAACAAAATGTAAACAATTTTCTTACATTTCAGATCAGCTTTAATTTATTGTCTGCATTGATAGTAATTTATTAAAGAAATGGTAAATTTACCAGTAAATAAGTGAATAAATAATACTAGCGTTCGGCCCCGAATTCGTCGGCGTTTCTTTCTTTATAAATGACTAGCTTCTGTGTCCGCGACTTCGTCCGAGTGGAATATTTATTGTGGGCTAACGTTAACGTAGCGGAAACTCTCAAAAGGAATAAAACCCAGATTTTGAAACATTCTTCATTGTTGCTCCGCTCCTATTGGTCTTAGCATGATGATAACTTATAACCTTCCTCGATAAATGAGCTATCATATATAACACTGAAAGAATTTTCAAATTTCAAATCAGACTAGTAGTTCCTGAGATTAGCGCGTTCAACCAAACAAACAAACCTTCCAGCTTTATAATATTAGTATAGATGGAACCGTTCGTTATTTTCGTATACATACAATACAAGTGTTCACTCCCAAATTCATCTGCATTTGTTTCTTTATAAATGATGAAACCATAGATTTTTTCGAACTGACTACGCTATTGACCTAGCAAGGTCTTAACAGCTTCACCGGACTACTAAGGCGAGCGCTTAAGGCACTCAACCGATTTTATTTTGATAACTAGCTCAAGGGTCGCTGCACACCTCGGCTTAGGTTGTTGCCTGATATATGCAAATGCAATTCTTACCTAACCTAACATAAAAAACGTAAGCTTAGCTACATATTCATACGTATATGAGTTATTGATACATATATGTGTAACAAGCATACATACCTCAACAACTCTTATATGTATTTCATGTTGCATAATTTTTCTAAACTGTTTCAGTTCAATAAGGGAAAAACAAAAATAAAAACTTTCCACTTTCATGTGTAAGCGTGTATGCATGCACGTGTGTGGAGGTGATATGTGTAATGTTGTTGCAGTGTTGTAAGATTTTGTGTCACTGTATCGCGTGAGCAGCGTACTCAAGGGCTCTACGCCGAGGGAACGGACCTAGGCTTGAGCCGCTGCCGAGGGGGCCTAGTCTGGTGTGCCATCATAGATTATCTTTGTGTGCAGGGCATACCGAGATAACTCTTAGATGGCATGATTCTTTCAGATTTACTTTACAAATATCGTTGCACTTGGCTTATTTTGGATAATATTTTTGGGGCGTGTTCATATAATATATATGATAAATTAAAAAAAAGACTTTGCAATCGAGACTTTTAATATGGACTTGTATCTTGAGGAAAAATATATATCCGTCTGTCACAACGAATATATCATTCTATTTGAAAAAGGCCAGAGACAATATAATTGGCCAGCACACTACAATATCTTTATAAGTCATAGCCTGTTATTGTAATATATAAGCTGTATTTCTGTAAAGTCACATAAAAATCCGTTCAGTAGTTTTTGTGTGAAAGAGTAACAAAAATCCATCCAAACTTTTTCGTTCATAATTTTATATGATCGTATTATAAGATCGTAGTTACTAATAAGCGTCAGTGAATTATCGAACCTTAGTGTGTACTGAATTGTTTTTAATGATTTGGTCATAATTAAAATATTATTAGCCGATTTTGAAAGAAGTTTTTACCCTACAGTACGTATGTATGTCTGGCATTCTCACCTATGCTGCCCGACTAGGTAGAATGCCAAGAGGATTCCCCCGCGAGAAAAAAAAAAGATATGTATGTTGTTGTATGTATTGTTCTCGTTTACTTTGTCGTGAGTTTTTTTATATATTTTTAAAATTAAGACTTCTGAAATTATAAGAAACATTTCATAAGGTGTTATCAAAATGTAATCTAAAAAATCCAATAAATAATTTAGTTTATGATGAGATTAAAAAAAAGTTAAACATATATTCAAAGACTTTATTGTTTCATGCCAATTAAAATCTAAATTAATTGGGAACTGTATTTTATTACTACCTAAACATCATAAACAGTTTGCCAATATGTTACTTTAATTAAATTGTGTTTTCGTACTTAGCCATACTGGCATATAACTTAGATACGTACTCTTAAGACTTGGAACCTTTGTCCAAACTAACAATATACACCATTTTTAATTGTGTATTAATTGGAATAATTTAATATTTTTCCCCTCTCGACAACATTTCACTCACGACTCGTATGTAGTTTTTTTTATTTTAGTTTTTTATTGTAGCACGGCAAAATGACTGCACTGTGCCTGATGGTAAGCGCAGTATAATCCAAAAACAATGGCGACCATCGAGTGACACCCTATCCATGCCGGCTTGCGAAAAGCTGGATATGCACAGGCTGATCTCGAAACGCGACCCGCAGAAGCGAATCACTATGACGGGCTTTTTTCCATATACATGGTGGTAGCGACCCAGTCAGGCTGTAAAGCCCTACGACCCCGCTAAGTATGCGAGTGGGGAAACCGCATCAGGCTCTCGCCTCTGGCGTGGCGTGTACGCCTACCGTAACGACGGTAGTGTAATCTATTTGAGCTCAGCGTCTCTCGGTCGTCTCGGATCTCGTCTCCTCTGATCCCACGGTCTGTTCTAATATATTTTTTTGTTGTAAATAACTGTATTTATACTAATATTATAAAGCTGCAGAGTTTGTTTACTTGAACGTGCTAATCTCAGGAACTACTGATTCGATTTGAAAAATTCTTTCAGTGTTAGATGCTCATTTATCGAGAAAGGCTATATCATCACGCTCAAAAATAATAACCACGGAGTACTAATAAAGAATGTTTCAAAGTCGTTCTACTTTTTCCTTCTGAGAGCTTCCGCTGTGTATAAGCGTTAGCCCAAAGTAATTATTCCACGCAAAGGAATGAACGTCTTCTCACAGAATCGTGTTTTTTAAAATACAAGTCAATATGAAGGGTTTAAAGATAAAGTACTAAATTAATGTATCTGTTTATGGTTTTTTTAATCTATGTCTTCATCCTTCCACGTTGGGTTCGAACAAGCGAGGGGCGAGTAACAAGTTGATATAATTGAGTCTGCTAGAGTGCTATTTACTATAGTACTAATTAGATTGTTAAACTCCATGACTGGATACAACTAAGTATTAAGCTACATACGTTTATTTCGAGACATTCCGAATGATTTTAAAGTTGTGAACATAAATAAATTTGGTTAGGTTATAGATGCGAATATGAGTTTTGTTTGTTACGCTTTCATGCCTTAGCTACTAAATTTATCATAACGAAATTTTCATAAATGTTTTCGTGTGTAAAGGAAAGGACATAAGGTACCTTTTATTCAGAAAGAAATACTGTTCCTTTGGATAGGTCTAATATACCTTTTTTTTTATTAGGTGGGGAAAATCCTGCATAGGTGTGGATAGGTGGAAGGTGGATCCTCCTGTCGTTGGGGACAGGACAGGGGCAACAGCTGGAGGGTTATGCCGCGATTCATACCGGCTAAAAACCCCACCGGCTGCACGGCGCGAAATGTAACCAGGGTTTGGATTGCGCGAGCATTCTCCGCGCCATGGTTACGCGCTCGGGTCGCCCGCAGATGGGCAACGGGTCAATCTACGTCTCGAGGGTGTCTCGCACCCTCGTGTTTCCTCCAGAAGCAGCGTGGCCCGTGCTTCTCTCCACGGGTTCCCATTGTGACAGAGGGCGCCCCCACCCACTGTCGGGAATTTACACCACAGATGTGACAAGTAGCGAGTCACAGCGGCTACAATATGGCACAACTTAGGGAAGGAAGGTACAACTTAAGCGGTACCTTAATCAAGGCAAGAAGAGAAAAAAAAATTACAAGACAAAGTGTAAACAAGACAACTGGACCAGAACCGAACGACCTCAGACAGATTGACCCCGGACCAACCGACCCACACAAAGGACACGACAGGGACACACGAGCCAAACAACGACCGAGCGCGGATCTCCACATATGGCGGACGGAAGTCCCGGATGAATCCGCGAGAACGACGCCGGACAGAGCGTCGCAAAAACGGGACACACAAGAAACAAGGACCACACGAACATAAGCAGGACCAGCCGACCCAAGACCAATTGACCGCAGACCGAACGACCCAAGACCGACCAACCAACACAAATACACAGACAAGGGCAGGACTAGCCAGACCGACGACCGACCGAACACGGAGCTCCACAAGGTCTAATATGCCTATAGCAACATGAGCGAAGCAAAAGCTTAGTAATATAGAAATGTAACACATCCCAAGTGTAAAACCAAGTTTTTATGTACACACCATTGACATATAAAAACTCAAGACACACAGTCTCAAATAAAAGTAGCGCTCAAACCCGACCACAAAAACTCTCCAATATACATACGTGGTTATAGTTCTGCGATTAACTTATGAGTGTGCAAATTCAACTTTACCTGAGTGATTTAAAGTTGTTTTTACAAGAACGAATGCGACGCGAGACTATTTAAAATGGCTGCATAATCCAAAATTATGCACTAATTTTTGTGTACCGGCTGTGAGATGTTAAGTGTGCATCTTGGGTTTTTGTATATCAATGGTATACACACATGCGTTTGAAATACGCAAATAAAGTAAGTACAACTATTAACAGAGAGAAACAAAAACACCTACAAAGAGACATTTCATTAGATGTGTTTATGAAATAGTTTATCATTCATTTAAGTGTTGGTTTTAAAAAACGTGTTCTTATGCCTCGTTACGTTACCTTTAAATACTATATTCCTAGGCTATTGTACTTATATCTCATTTGCAAAATGAATTACCGAAATCGCTAAGATTGTATCATACAATACATTTAAATCATAATTAAATTGCAATTTCAAAGAATGACCTTAAGAAAATAACAATTGAAAAAATGTAAAAATTGAAGTTAATAAGTTGTCGAACTTTATCTATTGTTGTTATTTTAATTCCATATAGAACTTAGCACATATTGTTAAATATATGACGTTTCATGTAACATTACCTACTATGTTATGAAAAATAAAGAATTATAAATTAACTAACATACAGTTATGACCTATTTAATGACACCTCAGATTTACAAAAAATCCTCGATCACAACGTTTATTTTATGCTAAAGGTCGTGCCACAGAAATAGAGATATACATAGATACATTAGCAAAACATGACCTTCCTTCTGCGAAATCGAGTAACAAGTTAATTAAATGGATTCCTAGTAATATGCCGATTTTTTTTAACTTCGCGTCGTTCAATTTTCAGTATTTACAGCCAACATAAATAACCTGATTCTTCAGAAAGTCAGAACATTTCATTTTCTTAGATTTATCATAATGTATCTACATAAAGACATAAGTTTTTTAAAACGTGGAAAGTTTTACATTTATCTTTACATTATTTATTATTTTCCACATCTTACAAATGCGTTGCTTAAATATGGTACTTCAGTACTCGATATACTATTAATTTATAGATACATTTAGTCAAATAATCACAAAAATCACTCGTGTAGTTTCTGAGAAAACCGAGTATCTACCAACATAATAAACGTACCTCTAAATAAACAACGGAAAAATTGAAACATATTTTTTAAGTTGATTATACACCAGACTATATACATGTTAATATAGGTAATTATATATATATATATAGCACACCAAAACAACATAATCTTTTAATTCGTTATAAAAATTCTGTGCTTTTCTAGAATCTGATAGGTGTTGATTTTCGGATTACCTTTAAAACCCAAAGAGCTACCGCGATCGCGCTGACGATTATGACACCACGTTTATATAAATCGTAGGTTTACTACATCAAACGGGAAAGGAGGTCAGTAAAATATTTATTCATACAAATAAATAAAATTGATATGTCTGTTTTGACAAACAAAATAACAGCTTTGTACTAAATGGATATGAAAGTATATATATTATATACCAAAAAAAAACATTAAAAAAATTATTTGTCTGTCTCTGATTTTCCATGTGTTTCCGAAATAGTTGGATCGATTATGATGGACCTTTTACTGGGAGATAGCTGATGTTATAAGGACCAAATTTACTTTAGAAAGCAAACAATCCGCGCAAATTTATTAAACTAAACATGCAGTGTCCAGTACCACGCATGCCCTGTATGCACGTTTACATCGAAGAAGAATTGTCTAATTCCACGCCCCCGTAATTGCGGGTAATAATACTTATATACATTTGAAAAAATCAAAATATTCTTTATTGAATTTAGGCCCTGAGAAGGCGCTTATGAACGTCAAAGCTACCACCAGTTCAGAAAACAACCCAGTCATCGAGAAGAACCGGCAAGAAAATCAATCTGGCTTATCTCTTCATGTCATATATTTTTACAAAACATAAATAATTACTTTCGTTTTTAGTGGATACACAGAAGGGGTGTTATTTCCAGACGTCACAATAGTTCACATATTGATCCACTCTATAATAGCCTTTAGATTTTAAAACCCGCTTGACATGGTTCTTGAACGCACTATCCGGCAAATCGGTAATGTGTTTTGGGACTTCGGGGCGGACTTTGGGAAAGATCGAAGGTTATATTTATCAGTGTAAAGTAAAGGACATGAGTACAAAACAAGTGTAACAATTTACAATGAAACAAACAGATGTAAATATCTAGGGAAGTTAGAAATAAAACTTACTAGTAGAAATATAGTGGCTATCTAAATCTATACTAATATTGTAAAGAGGTAAAGTTTGTGAGTTTGTGATGTAAACCGACTTTGAAAACTCTTTTATCAATAGAAATCCACGTTATTTTTGAGTGTCCATAGGCTATATATTAACGCGAAAAATGAAAAGACTTTTTTGTGGTAGTTGGATTTGCAAAGTCTGAGAAAAAGCAGTCGAACAAAAACGTTACTTACGAACGCTACCTTAACGATGAGAGATATATGATTCAGTTCTAGAGAAAAGTTGTAGAGCTTGATAATGCCTACAAAAAAGTCAAGGACAACTTATGTCTATCTTTTATATTTAAGTCACAAAATGTAGTGTTTTATAAATGTTTACCGCCCAACGAAGTGGGCACGGATCAGTTAGTAACGTAATCTATACTAATATATAAAGCTGAAGAGTTTGTTTGTTTGTATGGTTGAACGCGCTAATCTCAGGAACTACCAGTCCGATTTCAGAAAAGCTTTCGGTTTTAGATAGCTCATTTATCAAGGAAGGCTAT
The DNA here is from genome assembly GCA_015888305.1 of Antheraea pernyi. Lineage (NCBI taxonomy): Eukaryota > Metazoa > Arthropoda > Insecta > Lepidoptera > Saturniidae > Antheraea > Antheraea pernyi. The sequence continues at coordinate 376,555 of MU158748.1, read as the reverse complement.
ATCATCACGCTAAGACCAATATGAGCGACGCACCAATGAAGAATGTTTCAAAATCGGGCACTTTTTTCCTTTTGAGAGATTTCGTTAGGGTTAGTATTATATACGATGCCATGGTAACGTGGGAAGTTTCTATCGTAAAACATTTTTATAAACAAAGTTTATTTTGTTTTCCTATTCTAAAAGTTTATTCTACTTTAGTTTTATTTCCAATTTTTTATTTGTTATCTGTTACGTATTATAAAAATAAAGTTTGTGTTTGTACAATAATAATAACAACTTTTTGATTAATGGATATGGCTACAAATGACCAAAATTTTTTTTTAACTTTTTCTGTATGTTTATTTTTATTATTACATTTTGTCTGTTTGTTTGTTTGTTCCGGGTAATCTCCAAAACAGCTGGATCTATTTTAACGGGAATTTTACTGGCTGATAGCCGAAATTATAGCTTGTGACATATTCTATTTTATTTGTTCGCGGCATTGTCCGCATTGCTATTTCCAAAATGATTGGATCGATTTTCACAGTGTGTTCACTGGTAGATAGCAGACCTCATAAAAAGTAATTTAGTTTTTTTATTCGCCTTCGGCCGCAATGGAATATCCGTAATTATTGAACTAATTTTCATGGGACTTTCCCTGGCAGGTAACTCACCCTATAAGAAGTAATTTAGACTATTGTATTTTGTTACTCAAGACTTTGTCCGCAATATCTTACTATCTCTTAATCGGCAGTACCGACTTTCACTATATCGCTTTTACTTACTTTTAGCTATATCGAAAATATGGGCATATTATATATATATAATAAAAGATTCAACACACATTGTTCGATAATGTATAGCTTAATATTTTTATTACTTTCTTATATAGTGTTAGTGAGCAATGAGTATGAGAGGTATATAGTAATTTAAAGTGTTAGTATTCACATATCTTATGTACACATTATGTGTTACAGTAGATGACGTGCGTGTCGTACTTACAGATATTTTAGAAAGAGTATTTCTGTAATTTACACATCTTTTCACAATTTTACATTTATTTAATACATTCGAAAAAAAAGCGTGCGAAGCCGCGGGTAACAGCTAGTATATTATATGGTAGCTGGGGTAACGATAGACAGAGAGAAGAGACGTGGTTGCGTAGGTATTCGAAATATGAATGAACTTCGAAAGACGTCATACACAATGGCTGCTCGTTTTATGTAACTCTTGGCTTTAGGATCGATAAAGTTTTAACCAGAATACATCTGTCTCATATTTCTAATGACAAAAATATATATCCTTTTCATATATACCCGTCCTTTGGAGATATACCACTACAACAAGTACATGTATTGACAGGGAAAATTTTAAAAAACTACTGCAATAAGACGATTTTTGTTATGTATTAATGAACAAGTTAATCATTCATTAGAGTATTTGTACGTATAATAGAATACTTTTTTTTTCTTACTTCTTATCTGCAGACTCTCGGTTCGCACCATTTTTTTGCTATAGTTTTATTTAATATGTAAGTTAAAAATCGTATTTGTGAGCATCTATTGGGTAGTTTTTTTAATATATTGTTAGCAATTTTGAATAACATTGTTAGCATTTTTTAACACATTTATTGATTATTAACAAAGAACTGGCCAATTTAGATATAAGCTGCTAAGAATCCATTCTAATAATTAATCACTCGTTAAATAACCGACACGAGTTCGGACAGAGCCACCGTACGATACGACGGCCACCGAAAGAGTGAGTCAACACGGCAAGCACCGCCCCTTATATGGGCCGACGCAGTAAAACTACCCGACATTTTCATTTATTTCCAACACGGCCTTTTCCTGACAAGGCTACGTCCTCGAAGCCCTTAGCCGCAGACCAGATGTCTCGGCCAGAGCGCAAGGCTCGGCCGCAGACCAGAGCGCGAGGCTCGGCCGCAGACCAGAGCGCGAGGCTCGGCCGCAGACCAGAGCGCGAGGCTCGGCCGCAGACCAGAGCGCGAGGCTCGGCCGCAGACCAGAGCGCGAGGCTCGGCCGCAGACCAGAGCGCGAGGCTCGGCCGCAGACCAGAGCGCGAGGCTCGGCCGCAGACCAGAGCGCGAGGCTCGGCCGCAGACCAGAGCGCGAGGCTCGGCCGCAGACCAGAGCGCGAGGCTCGGCCGCAGACCAGAGCGCGAGGCTCGGCCGCAGACCAGAGCGCGAGGCTCGGCCGCAGACCAGAGCGCGAGGCTCGGCCGCAGACCAGAGCGCGAGGCTCGGCCGCAGACCAGAGCGCGAGGCTCGGCCGCAGACCAGAGCGCGAGGCTCGGCCGCAGACCAGAGCGCGAGGCTCGGCCGCAGACCAGAGCGAGAGGCTCGGCCGCAGACCAGAGCGAGAGGCTCAGGCGCACCGCGAGGCTCAGGCGCACCGCGAAGCCGAGGCTCGGGCGCAGCGCGAAGCTCGGTAACCGCTCGTTCGCAGCGCGCTCGTTCGCAGCAGATCACACGATGCTGCCAACCTCAACACGCAGTATGTTGAGAACAGTCATGCAAACCTTTGAACAAAATAATCCACGACAGGAATTTGTTCCACTCGGTCACTCCTGACCAAACTAACTTGGGTCGAGAACATTTCAAACAGGGGAATATAATCGAGAATACAACAAGTACCAGGCCATGTACCACAGTCGTTAAAATCAAACTCAACAGTAACAGCAAAGCCTATAGAAACCCTCGAGTAAAGCCTCTAACGCCACGGCTCTCCGGCCAATTAGCAATCACATTGCTCTCACACATCCATCATATGGATCACCAGTGTGAATCACTCACGGACTACACACTGCGGTCTCTCACGACCCAGACCTCCGCCAGTGTTAAACGCACAACTACGAACTAACAACTGGTACGGTCGAACACAAAACGGCCGATAGAGCACTCTACTCGATTCTCTATCGCTGCTTATCAAATAAATCATTATCAACTTCAATATCCGACTGGTACATGACTCTTATATTAGCATCACTATAAAGAGAAACATTATTAGCATCACTGTAAAGAGAAACATTATTAGCATCACTAAACAGAAACAGAGACCCATACCTTTGTATGTGTCTCACAGTGGTCTAACCACAATCACTAAACAGAAACATGAGAATCACTGTAAACAGAATCGTTAGCACCATTGAAAACAGAAACAGACCCAACCATACCTTCGTATGTCCTCTCAATGGTCTAAACACACACACACACTAAACAGAAATAACTGAAAACATAAACAAGGACACGTACCTTCGTATGTTTTCACATATGTTCCGTCGCAGCCCGCTAATTCGTATATCCGGCTTCAGATAACCAACTCTGACTCCTCGAGGAACGAGGCATCGATACTTACGGTTTGATTAATTCCTTAAAAACTTAATGATATGTGGACAGTGGTGAATCCCACTTCTGATGTTAGCAATTTTGAATAACATTGTTAGCATTTTTTAACACATTTATTGATTATTAACAAAGAACTGGCCAATTTAGATATAAGCTGCTAAGAATCCATTCTAATAATTAATCACTCGTTAAATAACCGACACGAGTTCGGACAGAGCCACCGTACGATACGACGGCCACCGAAAGAGTGAGTCAACACGGCAAGCACCGCCCCTTATATGGGCCGACGCAGTAAAACTACCCGACATTTTCATTTATTTCCAACAATATATATATTAAATTAGCTGTTTTAGCTTTATGGCGGTTTCATTCCGGTCTCCTATCGCCATCTTTAAGTTATAATCCACAATATGCCGCGCCGGAGCGTCCATGGCCCGATGGATGAACCTACTATACTATATTAAAAATAATACTTATTAAAAAGGAGTTTCTCAGTCTGTTATTTGAGGACTTCGTCGTTTTCATACCGATTTGGATAAGACTTTTTTATTGTAAAGGAATATTTTAAAGAAATTTCTATTTTTATTTCATCAACATTGGATTTTATACTTCAAAGATACACCAGGGAATTCCTCAAAATCGATTAGGAAATGTTTTTGATCAGCTTATTAAACTTCCAGCCTTATAATAATACCACCATTGTTGAACTAACGCATGTTTGTTTGCCACACCGCTGATCTAATGTGGATTAATTAATTATTTTGTAGTTTGTTTTGTACATAATTGTATTGGTGTTGCAAAAGTAAAGTATATATTAAAATAGTTTAACTTTATATAGTAAACTAGTTTTTCTCTTCCCGAAGAGAGGTATGGTTTATAATAACCATGTTAGCCCACGACGTATGAGCGTTTCAAATTCCGAGAAACCCATAGTTTAGGTAACAAGAACATTTCTCAGGTTCAGGTTTCCTCACGATATTTTCCTTCGCCGTTAGCCGATAGTATTATCATTTTTTTAATGCACACAAATTCCGAAAAATTCGTTGGGTAGTGCTGGGGTTGAACTCTGGGGATAAACTCAAAAACTACTGAACGGATTTTTATGCAGTTTTCACCAATCGATAAAGTGATTCATGAGGAAGAGATCGGTTTACAACTTGTCCAGGTTTTGTGTAAATTGGTTGAAATACAGCGATAATTGTTCGAAATGTCGGAAAAAGTCGAGCCGCTTGAGAGTTTTCTTCGAGAACGGTGCCTAATCCTTTTGAGATATAACAAAATAATGTATGTTGGGATATACCCCTTTTATAAATCTACAAAGAAGTCTATGAGGACATATATCTATCTTTTTTATACTCATCAAATGTTCTTAAAAAAAAGGAGATGTACAATTTGAAAGCAATTTAGACGGATACAGTATTAATAATTATCAACTTAAATACTACGAGTACATTAAGTAATTTTATGCAGATTGATATATAATGCTTCTATCCTTGTGTCACTGAACTCCTCCTAGACGGTTGGACAGATTTCCATGAATTTTTTGTTTGTTCCTTTGGATTCGACAATGGTTTAGCTTCACAATTGAACCCGGTGGGTTGCCTTGTGGTCGGATAGTGTTTTTTTTATTATCAGGGTGGGACAACGTCCACCGGGCCCGCTAGTTGGTTATATAAATTCGCTGACATGTTTCATGCGATATTAAATTGTTAATCTAAAGGTTATTTTATTTATTTCATTAGATTTTTTGACTACCTTATGGATCTTTTACTAAATAATTTTCATTACTTATTTATATTAATCAATCTATATAAATAAAGTGATAGAAGTTGTGTATGCATCACGCTAAAAATAACTTGGTAGCTTCTATTTTTTTTTTAGTACTACTTCACATACACTCGATCCTTATTTAAAACATATAACTATATCTTCATTTGATATGAAGTTATTAAAATTTTAACGAACTACGATTTTTATAGGTACTACAAAAGACAATGGAAACTTTTAAAGTAAATAATATATATGTATTTGCTTTTTTACAAATAGATTGTTTAGATAATAAAGATTAGCTATTATGTTGATAAAATTGGTTGTCATCTTGCCTTTTCAGTTATAATTGCACAGTATACAACACCACAACCGTGATGCCAATAAATTTGCAACCCAATTAGAGAGCACATTGGAATGCGTCACGGCTGAATAGCACCTCATGCCGGCAACAAGGCTGGCATTGTCCCGAGATGGCGGATGCGGCGCTGTTCATATCTCGACATCGGCGGTGCTCGGACGGACGCGACGGGCGGACGGACGCGCGTCCGGCACCTATCGCCACATCCGACTCAACTGGAATTTATACTCTGTCACGTACAACAAGACACACTTATGTTTTCTTTTAATTATTTACAACGACACAGGTTTTATAGAGTTGTTTAGAGAAAATGTTTATGTAAGTTAAAAATACCATTTCGTTTGTATTTTTTAAAGAATGTTCTTATGTTATCATTTTAATATAACTTGCCACTAGGTCGCGCTGCGGCATATCAACCTCTGTACCGTTGAGCCGATCGTCATGAAAATTGATGCACCAAAATTAAAAACACGGGAAACATTTATACATTAATATCATAATAATCATAATTAAACTATTTATTACAAAAAATGATAATAGAAATAATAAGAATCACATACGGAGCCACGATCGCAGGTAATATTCTATAGAAATATTAGTAAATGCATAACATTCGGTAGGTGATAGAGCCACGCTGAAGCTACTACTGGTTTCAGCATGAATGGGTCGGCTCGCCCGGGTTCGTGCCACCCGACCCACAGAAAACCGACGTGAAGTAACAGTATCCATCCTTTGGTGTCTATGGACGGTGGTGATTACTTAACATCAGGTGACCCACCTGTTCGTTTACCTCCAATGATAAAAACAAATGTATATTATATACGTATATTATCGCGTATATTATCTTAAAAGAATTACCTAATATTGTATTTACTCCACAATAATATTTCTATGAAAATGAAATATGTAGTTCATAACTAAAATACGAAAATAATATATATCAGTATGAAAACATTTCATCGTCTTTATATCGGCAAAGGCTTTTAATACTCAAAGGCAGGTAAAATCAATGAATTAGGATAAAATGTCTGCTCCCACGAGTCGGCCCACGCAGAAACTAGTTCACGCCAACACGTTTCCATAGAACGGGCGACAGCGCGTTGTTTTTAGCGTGTATTTGCGAACTACTTGCCCTTTGAGTTTACGCCTATGCACAACTGCAGTCTTACATTTACTAAATACACATCCTTTATCGGAATTGAAATTTATTCGGTCGGTGAAAGTAATTAAACAAGTGACCTCATTTTAATCTTCTTCTTCTATATACATATAATAAAAACGAAGTGTCTGTGTGTAAAATCAAAATAAAAAAAATTCACTGATTGGGTATGAAAGTATACACGCTTCTGATAACAAAAATGCAATTATTAAAAATTTTGTCGGTCTGTCTGTTTGTTCCGGGTATTTTCCGAAACGGCTAGATCGATTTTGACAGGAGTTTCACTTACACATAGCTAAAATTACAGCGGGTTTCTTAGGCTACTCTAAATTAGACTAGGTATTAACCGCGGCTTCGTCTGCAATGCTATCTCCAAAACGATTGGACCGATTTTCAACAAACTGTCACCAGCAGATAGCGGACATCATTTCAAGTAATTTAGTCTATTTTAATTTAGACTAGCTGTTAACCGTGGCTTCGCCCGCAACATTATCTCCAAAACGGTTCGACCATTTTTTACGGGACTTTCAACGGCAGATAGCGGACATTATAAAAAATCATTCAGGCTATTTTAATTTAGACTAGCTGTTAACCGTAGCTTCGCCCGCAGTGCTATGTCCAAAACGGTTTGACCAACTTTAACAGGACTTTCATTGGCAGATAGCTGACCTTATAGGAAGTAATATAAGCTATTCTATTTTAGACTAGCTGTTACCCGCGACTTCGTCCACATGAAATTTAGCAAAAATATATTGTTCACTGTAAACATATGCATAAGATTTGCGTTGTACTGGACTGCAAGAATAAATATAATTGAAATTCATATATCTGTATCTATGTATGTAATTTGAATTATATTGTCTTTTCGGTCATTATGCTTTATTTACCGCGCTTTCGTCTACATAACTTAGCTACCATAGTAACATATAAGAATATTGTATCGAGTTCAATGAGCACTATTTAAATTGTTGAATATTAAAAACTGCTTTTTATATCTTGATTTATGTTTATGCAAGATTTCTAGATGTTAGCTCATTAATTGTTTACAATTCAATATTACAAATATTAACAGTAATTTTGAAGATAAAGGGGTATTTCTAAAAAAAATTAGACCATCAACGTATTACTTATTGATAATATGGGCATACTACATCATCATAAGAACATCTTTAAATCATTGTTTCTTTAGTTCCTTATACAGTGTAAGTCAGCAATGAGGTAGTTATATGGTGGGTTAAGGTTCCAAATATGTTCCAAAAAACCTCATTTGACACGCTGTAAGTATTTATATATCTAACTAGCTAACCCGCGCAACTTCGTCTGCGTAAAATCAATTACTAACAGTTTCTTTTGTATTTCCAAATTCCAAAAAATTTAAAAACCTAGAAGCTGATTGCAGCGACACCAACCATTTTATTGTGAAACCAAACAGTTCAGCGACCCACTTAAATACATAATGTCTTCCCAGTACCTCCTAGATAGCTGCTATGCCACTCACGACCGCGCCTTACTTACTACTTACTTACACTTACTACTGTAATAGGCTCAGCGACGGCGACAACGCGATAATTTTATCAACTTATAGTTTTTATTTCACATTATCTTCTGACCAACTTCACCAATTAACATGGTGTACAAAGTAAACTATATCTCCATGAAATCTCCATTTTTATTTAGCTATTTGTTTTTATAAGTGGACTTTATTGTAAAGGTAATGAATATTTTTGCTACAGATTTTATTCCTTTGTTTCAAACCATTTAAGTGGCGCACGTCATGTTATTGCATTGTTGCCGATTATAATTACATTCATTGTGATTAATTATTAAAAATATAAATATTTGCCAAAATAATAAGTAATCTTTAGCATTGAGAGTTAATACACCTTTCTACTTTTTTCTACCTCAACCTTTCAGATATAATTTTCAAAATAAGATCAGTAGGATCAGGGATTATTACCCCAAACACCCAAACTTTACCTGTCTTTACAATATTAGTACACATATAGTATTTAATGGCAACTGCAAACGCCTAAACTAATTATTCTAACCGTAAATTTACAACCCTGCACCCTACGATTCCAATACTCATCAGTATTT